>WUAT03134488.1:0-19420 GCA_010015005.3 Ulmus americana | reverse complement strand
AATTTAACTGTATTTAATTAATGATTTTAGAATTCTATCGAGAATTCCCTAATCATCTTCCCCGGTATCCTCGTTTCCAACTTCGCGCTTAAATACTATTTTCCTTAATTAACTTATTTTTCAAACTTTTGTTATAAACTTAAATTTTGGCATTTTAATTGGTATAAATCTACCACTATTAGCTTTTAAGTCTAATACATTATTTTGAACTAAATTTTCAATACTACATTTTTTTTTCCTATTTACTTATTTTATTTATATTCAATAAGTTTTATTTTCCTTAATTTAATCTAATTACTATTACTATTTTTATTTATTTTATTTTATTTGCTTATTTATTTATTTCTATTATCATTTACTATATTATTATTATTATTTTATTTTATTTTATTTTTTTACCTAATTTATTTCTCTTTCTCTTTTTTTTACAAAGGGCCGAAGGCCCTTATGTTTGTTTCCTTAATCTCTTTTTTTTTTTCAATCAAATGGGCCAAAGGCCACACTTTAATTCTAATATATACTTTTTTTTCTTCTTTCGTTACAAAGAGCCGTAGGTGACTTTGACTCATGTCTTGGAGCCGTAGTGACCGTGGCGCAGATCGTAGGACCATGGGCCGTGTCGTTGAGCCCATGACCGTTGGGCATTAGCTTTGAGCAAATTTTTGAGGACGGGTTGCAACGTTGAACCCATGGGGGTAGGCCATTGCATTGAACCCGCCGGATAGCTAACGTGGCTCGAGGCCACTTGACCTTTTCGAGGGTAAAAAGTTCATTACGGTTTTTTGCCCTAATAAGAGGAATCTAATTTTCTCGGGGTTTACAACTACAAGGCCAGATGTCTAGATACAAGAGCCATTTGGCCAGATGTCCAGTTAACAAGTCAAGAGGTTTGCATGAATTACACCTCAAAACTCCACTAAGCAATTAAGCGGTGGAGCATTGGTTTTGACGAAGGTATTCATGCTGAAGAGATCATAATCTCAACAAAACCAAACTTCACTCATTTCTCTCTCAACTCTCTCTCTTTTCACGGTGAAGAACAAGCAAGAACAGGAACCTCCTTCAAGTGTTCTTCAAAATTTCATCCTTCAAACACAAATTTTTTTCCAAGAACTCAAGCAGACAACAAACAAATTTTTGTTGTTCTTCCTCAAAGTTTGAATTTTATTTAAACAAATTTTAGGTGGAGATCATTAGGTCTAATATGTGCTAAGGATGGACTATGCAAACCTGTAAGTACAAATCTCACCTATAACACTAAACAAAAGATTTTTCAAAAATAATATGTGCAATGTATTCAATAAATGTATTTCTGATCATTTGTGATTATCTGATGGTTTGACTGATGCTATGTTATATTATTTGATATATTTGATGGATTGACTGATGCTGTGTTGTGCTATTTTGGATTATTTAGTTATTTATCTATGTTATAAGTCTGTATGATTATGGGCACCGCATCCAATTATTATCCATGTATGAACATTTGTCATAACCATGCATTACAGAACAATTTCATACATTTAACAACATTACTGTCAAAAATGTCTCAATAAGATAATTTATAATACATTAGATTAATAAATTGACTAATGACAATAAGGAGACTATAAGTTTTTGGTATAAAGATACAACGATTAAAATGAATATAGGTGTGTTGTATCATCCTGTTTTATGGGGCACTCTTCCTCGCTCATGTTATTCAAGTTAAGAGGACGTTCCCTAACCCGGAACCATTATGGATTGTTTATGGCCAGATGACTAGTGTTGGACTTGGGTTGTTCCCCTCGATACGCTCCGATGGCAGCGTGTCACGTACGTACACAAGGACTCGAGTCTAGATAATATTCACTAAGAATCTAGACTACAGTAAATTGAAATAAATAGAAGTTTGCATTCAATAGACATTATATCCACAAATCATGGCATTATTATCTATGTTTATATGTCTATATGCTTATTAAATATGTTACGTCAATTTTGTGTGATATGTCTGTACTTGTTGGGCTTCAACTCATAACTTACGTTTGTGTTGTAGGTACTAAGGATAAGCATATCTCCGATGTATTAATGGAACGCACGTGTGGTTGGTATCTGGAAGTTGGGGATGGATAACCCGACCATGCACACACTTTTTGCACATGCCGCAAGGAGTTTGTTTACTTTATGTTAATACGGTCTACCTTTTTATAAACTATTTTAATATATGCTTTATACCGTATTCTTCTTACTATGTTTTTTGTATGTAAATATTCTTTCTGGAGGTTTTTACTTAACGTCTAGTAACCGATGATTACCAGTGACTTTATTTCCTTTCTATTTGTTTAAATTGTTTTCCTCCAAATGTGTTTTATAGTTTTCTTATTTATAATTCGTTATTTTAAAAATGGAATTTCAAAAATTATGATAAGATTTTCAGAAAGGAAAATATGTTTTAGGAACGTACGAAGTTTTGACGACCTAATCAAGGTATGAGTTTTAAACAAAATATGTGGATTACTCGGTTTTCTAAGCAGCTAGGTTTTCGAGTGTTCCAAACGTTAAAAGGTGATCTTTTACCAAATGTTTCGGTTTAACAAAAAAAAAATTCCAAAAATCTTAGACAAAAATCATACTTAAGAGTGTTAATTTAAGAACCCGGGTCTTCACATAATTGGTTCGTTATGGATTTTTTTTTCTTTCAATTTTAATCGATTTCGGTTATGTATGAATTTTTATGTCAATAACCGAACTAAACCAATGCTATTTATTATATTTTAAAATATAATTATATATAAAAATTATCTTATTGTATCATAACAAAAAAATAATAATAAAAAAATTAAAATATAAAATAAATTAATTAATAAATGAAAATATTTTAAAAAATATTCATTAAAATGTCAATGAATATAGTGAAATTGTTTTAATTTTTTAGTCAAGCTTTGTTATAAAAAATGAGTGTGTCAACGCAAACTACGCCAATAATGGTCTTATTTATAGCTCAAACACAAGAGTTTAATATGTGAGACTATTCTTTGTTTTCAAATGTTATTTAACGTATCAATCATACCGATTATACCGAACCAAATATGTATGATTTGGTTTGGTTTAGTTTTTCTCAAACAATTTCTACCATACCAAACCGAACCAATATTTCCAACTAGTTTGGTTTAGATAAAAAATTTGACAAATAACTGAACCAAATCGATTGCGAACACCTCTAATCCTTATCATGATTATCCACTATTTATTGTCGATTATCAACCATCAGTCGCTAACCATGGATTACTGTCATAGTTCTAAACAAAGCTTTATATATTATTATTTTTTATTTTTTTTTGTATTAGGGACAATATCCTCAATATATAATTAATTCGTTTACATAGAAATATATATATATTTGTCATTATATTACTGTTACTATTAATTTGTCATTCTATAATTGTTTATTTATATTATTCCTAATCAAACGATGATATTTTTTTTTTTTGTTAATTCCTTTTAAGCTTAAACGCTAAATAGTTAATTTGTAACTAAAAAATGACTTCGTGAATATAAAAAGTAATCAGTCATAAATCGAACTCATAAAATTCATAAAACTTACCAGAATTAACGAATTTTTATAACATAACAAACCAAATTACTTTGGTTAACTGATCATATATTTCCTCTATCACACAATGTTATTAAATAATTAGATTGAGTAGTTAACAATTATTACTTTTTAATTCATAAGATTTTCTATGCTTGTGAATATGCATGGTGTCTTGTTGTTACACTAGAAAGAAGAGCCAAAAAAAAAAAAAAAAACCCCTATTTTGGGGCAATATTTTTTAGCTGGTAAGATATAGTGACGTGGAAACCAAAAACTAAAGTCTCACCAACATGCAGTTCCCTGTCGGCATCCAAATAATAAGGTGCGCCTTATTACAAGCTTGATGATGAGAACCCAACATTACCCCAAACTACCTTTTATAACTGCCAACACAATGGTTGAAATATATGCCTCACATTAATTTTTGCAGTCATGATTTATTGGCTTATTCATTTTTGTGAATGACATTAAAATGTTAATATTTTTCAAAACACAAGACACTTTAATGCCCTACTAAAACTCATTATCACCTAGATTGTAGAGAGAATATTTTTTTATTTTGTAGTGGGACACTTTAATAAACACAATAAAACCACCATTACTTTATATTATGAAGAAAATATGCGATGTAGTGGGGTCTATTGAAGTGTATTGTGTTTTGAAAAATCTCAAAAGGAAAAACAAACCAAACACACTTTTGTTAAGCACTCGGTTGACGGAATATAGCATAAGCATAACAAATCAAACACACTCTCACTAATAACTAAAAATATGATCTATTGTCTTCATTTTCCGAATATGGTAAATAATAATCATCCTATGGTAATTAACTGTTAGTTTCTCATTACTATTTTTAATTATTAATTATTAGTGATTAGTAATCGTCTTTCAATTATTATTCGTAGATCATCAATTATCATCTATTGATCGATCGTTGGCCACTAAACACCAATTAGCAGTTCTTACCATGATTATCCACTATTTATTGTCGACTATTAACCATCCGTCACTAACCATGGATTATCATCATAGTTCTAAACAAAGCTTTATATATTAATTTTTATAACTATATAATTAATTCTTTTACATAAAAAATAAATAAATAAATAATTTGTCATTTCATTACCGATAATATTATTGTACAATTATATTATTTCTAATCAAACAATGATATCTTCTTTTTAATTCCCTTTAATCTCAAACGCTAAATACGTTAATTTGTAACTAAAAAATAATTTTCGTAAAAATAGAAAATAATCGATCATAAATTGAACTCATAAAAGTCGTAAAACTTACAAGAACTATCGAATTATTATAACATAACAAACCAAATTACAACTTTATTAAATAATTGGATTGACTACTTAACCATTTTTATTCTTACTTTTTAAGTCATGAGATTTTCTATGCTCATGAACACTACTTGTTAAATTAGAAAGAAGGGGGAAGGCTAAAAAAAAAAAAAAAAACCCTATTTTGGGGTGATATTTCATAGTTGGTACGATATAAAGCAGTGACGTGGAAAACAAAAACCAAAGTCTCACCAACACGCAGTTCCCTGTCGGCATCCAAATAATAAGCTGCGCTTCTGTTCAGACCTGTGACGCCTCTCCTCCGATCACTACTCTCTATCTCCTCTTTTATCTCTTTCTATACTTACATTTGTATACATACATTTCTGGAACTAGGGTTTCTCTCAGAATTATTCATTCGGCTTCAATTGAGGTAATTTAAGCAGATTAGCTTCTGATTTTGGTTTGGTTTTGATCGGTTTTATGCGTTTAGATAAAGCTGGTTTTCCCATTTGATTTATATGTTCGTCTTCTAGGTTTTGATATTTGATTCGATTGAGCTTGGTAAAGTTCTCTCTCCTAGGGCTTTTTTCTCTGGTTTGGGCATATTTATGTGGCGGAGTAGTTGCAGTTGTTCTTTTTATCGCTACTTGGTGAGGGTTTAGGTTTTGGAGGAAACAGATTGGGAGGTTGGGAATTGGGAATTGAGTGTTGTTGATTGTGTTTGAAGGTTTTTGGTTGGAGGATCGACTATGGCCTCGTACCGGCCGTTCCCTCCGCAGCCAACGTTTGCCCCACCACCGAATCCGAATCCTCCACCACCACCTCAGCCATCACAGCCACGAGGGAATCAGTATAATCAGAGCTGGGGATATAGCGGTGCTGCTCCGGGTGGTGGCGGTGGTGATGGGTCTGTTCCACCAGCTCCGCCGACTTCGTATCCCCAAAATTACAACCAAATGAATTCAAATTTCCACCATAGTGGACAGCATTATGGTAATCCCAGAGGCCAACACCCTCCTCCTCCGCCGCCACAGCACCAGCAGTACTCTTATCCACCACCTCCGCCTCCAGATTCTTCATACCCACCGCCGCCTCCACCAGGACCTGGGATGCCCCAAAATTCAATGGCTTTGCAGCCTCCACAACCTCCTATGTACTACCCATATCAGCAGCCAATGCAGCCATTGCAGCAGCCGCCCCCGCCCCCGCCACCCCCATCGTCTCCGCCCCCGAGTTCCTCAATCCCACCACCTCCTCCAAGTTCACCACCACCACCTCCTCCTCCACAAAGTCAGACTAAGGAAGGTGTGGCCGATAGGGGAGTGCATGATCGCCATAGAGGGGCTTCTAAGGAGGTATTGGCCTCAGGGAGGCGCGAACATGGACATTCCAATCATGGTGTTAAGCAACATAAACCTCCTGTTCCTTCAATGCCAGTGAAGAGATCGAATGGGCCTTCAGAAAGAGTGGAGACAGAAGAAGAAAGGAGGTTGAGGAAGAAGAGAGAATTTGAGAAGCAAAGGCAAGAAGAGAAGCATAGGCAGCAATTGAAGGAATCACAGAACTCGGTTCTTCAAAAAACCCAGATGTTATCTTCAGCTAAGGGACATGGTTCAATTGCAGGCTCACGGATGGGGGATAGGAGGGGCACTTCATTCTTAAGCAGTGAGAGGATTGAAAATAGGCTAAAGAAGCCTACGACATTTTTATGCAAGTTGAAGTGAGTATATTCATTGACTCCGTCTTTGTTTATAGTTACCACTCCTTGAACTTTTCTTGTTTAAAATATCATTTGCTTACCCCCCAATACTGATTTATTTTATTGCTCTCTGAAGGTTCCGGAATGAACTTCCAGATCCAAGTGCACAGCCCAAGCTCATGTCTATGAGAAGAGATAAAGATCAGTATGTTTTCCTCTTTCATTGTTCGATACTTTAAGCATGTTGTGATTGTAAGAATGGTGATGATAATTTTGAGATCCTTTTCCACAGATATTCAAGATATACCATCACATCCTTGGAAAAAACATACAAGCCAAAACTTTATGTCGAGCCAGATCTCGGGATTCCTCTTGATATACTTGACCTCAGTGTATACAAGTATAATTCTTGATAACTTTGAATGAATTACTGTAAAGGCTTTGGTAGTTTTTTTTGATGGTTGACAAATCTAATCTGTTCTCTACTGGTTTAATTAGTCCCCCCAGTATCAGACCACCCCTTGATCCAGAAGATGAGGAATTATTGCGTGATGATGAAGCAGTAACCCCTGTAAAGAAAAATGGCATTAAAAGGAAAGAACGGCCAACTGATAAAGGAGTTGCATGGCTCGTTAAGACACAGTATATTTCTCCTTTGAGCATAGAGTCGACAAAACAGGTATTAGATCAACATAATTTGCATGATGGCGAAAGATATTATTAAAAAATAAAAACTATGTCTTTGACTGAATATTTTTGCTTTGTAGTCTTTTACTGAAAAACAAAAAGAACAGCGAGAGAGGGGAGGTCGCAACCTTCTGGAAAGCCTTAATGACAGGTTTGTTTGATTTAAAAAATGCTTACGTCCATGTGAAATGTCAGTACCAGCAAACAACAACTTTGCCCGTGTTTACTGATACATGTTTGTCATTTGCAGGGATAGACAAATCAAGGACATTGAAGCATCTTTTGAGGCATGCAAGTCACGTCCTGTTCATGCAACCAATAAGAACTTGTATCCTGTTGAGGTTCTGCCTCTGTTACCTGATTTTGATCGGTATGGAACTTTCTGACTCTAAACTTCTGTCAATCCCATAACAAGCAAACGTAACATCTTTTTGCCCCTTTTCCTGAGTAACTAAAAGCTTACAGAGGGAAAATAATGCAAGAACTAAAAGGTGTTTGCATTTGATTTCATCATTATGAATGCATGTCATATGGAGTGTACTTAGTTATATTCAAGTGTACTAAAGCAGTAAAGCCTTAGCTTATCGACTTATTTAGTTGCTGAGGTTTATGAGTTGATCTACGGACTACGGGGTGATCTATGAACTAAGAAGCAGTAAGGGATGTAAGATGGGAAATAATCCAATCCAGGGTACTGGGTACATATATCAATTTGATACTGACTTTCTCGCTGCTCCTAATAGAGAATTAGGCAAATCAGACTCAAGGCCATTTGAAATTTCACTTATTAGTGATAAAATGCATCCTTAAATATTTGCCAGGACTGAGCTTTTGCTTATGATGTTTCTGTAACAGGTACGATGACCAATTTGTGGTGGCGACATTTGATGGTGCTCCAACTGCTGATGCAGAAACCTATAGCAAGATGGATGATTCCATTCGTGATGCTCATGAATCACAGGTATGGGTTACAGCTCATGGGCAACAAAATAGTACCACAATTGTAATTAATAATAAACAGAACATTCAACTCAATTGACACAGTAACCTCTTCGCAACCACTTTATCTTCTATTTTTTTGAATCTTTTCAATCCCTAGCATTTATAATGTAAGATATTATTATCTGATGATAAAAAAAAATTTATTGAATTTGAAGCATATTTTGCATAACTAATCATGATTTTTCATTGCAGGCAATCATGAGAAGTTACAAGGTGGCAGGCTCAGATCGGAGTGACCCAGAGAAGTTTCTGGCCTACATGGTTCCCTCTCCGGATGAGGTAGATATATTCATGTTCTTTGCATGTATGACTGATAAAATCTGGGTATCTGCACACCTGTTAGGGCTCATTCTTTTTTAGTTTTTGCCTCTTTTGAATTGGATATTTTTTTGTTATATGTATTTATTTGGCATATTTATGTGTTGGCAGCTATCGAAGGATATATATGATGAACATGAAGATGTTTCATATTCTTGGGTTCGGGAATACCATTGGAATGTATGTACCTGGCCCACAATTGTTTTGAAGTTAACACTTGACAACCATCTTGCTAGATTTTGATTGAAAATTGGAACTTTTTTCTCTTGACACTTCCACAGGTTCGGGGTGACAATGCAGATGACCCCACAACATATCTCGTTTCGTTTGATGAAACAGAAGCGCGCTACTTGGTACCCACTTCAACCAATAATTATATCCCTTTCATCTGTTTGTATTTGTGCAGACCTGTTCTCAATTATGTGTCATGCCTCATCTTGTCACTGTATTTATACACAATTTCCATCATTGTGTAGCCTCTACCCACGAAGCTTGTTTTGAGGAAAAAGAGGTCTAAAGAAGGGAGAACTGGTGAGGAGGTCGAACATTTTCCGGTACCTTCAAGAGTGACTGTGAGGAAGAGATCAACTGTTTCTGTTATTGAACAGAAGGATGAAGGGATGGATGAAGCGGTATGACTGGAACCTTTTAACTCCTAATTTATTAGTTATTGGATGTCCATACCTTTGACTTGATTCGGTGCTTTAGGTTTATTCAAATCCAAGGAGAGATTTTCCAAATCCTCACAAAATGGCGCGTCACGAAGATCTCGATGAATATAGTGGTGCTGAAGAGGAATTGTCTGTTTGATTTGTGTGGTAGCAAACATGGGCTGTCTTGGCTGGGAAGTTTATCAATTTTCATAGTTCGTCGGCTTTCATAAATGCTGGAATGCTAAAGCAAGAGAAACAGAATCAGTATTTGTTGTTTTATTCTAACCTTTCTATAAACCACAACATATAGATGTAGTTTCAAATTGTAGGGGGGGGCTTATTGGTTGTAGATCTTTTTTTCTTAGATGCCATAAAAAAGAATGATGAAAATAGAACTGTACAAAGAAGTGAGACATGAAGAGAGCAAGTGTTGACATCATTTGATTTCATCTAGAAATGGTTTTTTCCAGCTACTCTTTTTTAGAAAGGTGCAATTGTTATTTTTTGTTCATTTCGGAAGATATTGTTTCAAATTTTGGTGGCAAAATGTCCTTTTTCATTCTTAATGAAAATGGATAATGGCATTTGCGTACTATGAGACTAACTTGTTTTTAATAAAATTTACTAATTTTTTATATAAATAATTATAAATTAATAACATCAAAACCTTAAATTAGAACTAATCTTATTATTTGAGTATCTTATATTGAGAAAAGGATTAACGAATTTTGATATAAATATATATATATTTTTGAACAAATGAAAATATGATGCCACTAATATCATCCAAAAATGATATAACAATGAGATTTTGATATTAGATTAGTAATAACATTTATTATCCCTTTACTAATTGTCGCAAATACTCTTTATCGTTTACTCCGATTGGTACTTTGTCCTCTCATTAATTTTTTTCATTAATAAACCTCATGATGCATTATTTATTTGCACTTCTGAAATATTGGGTAATGTAATCAAATTTATGTTTGTTTGGCAAGAGGAATATGCTAATTCACGCAAAATATAGAAGGCAATAGTACTAAAAAGTCAATTTTAATATATTAATTTTTTTAAAAATAAAAACATTTTTTTCCTATTTATGTCTCTTTCTTTTTCTTCTTTTTAGAGTTAATAATAATAATATTCAAAAAAAAAAAAAAAAAAAAAAGTCTAACAAAAAGAATGAATATTGCATTTTGGTCTCCATAGTTTGCGTTTATCCCTAAAAGTACCTCAATGTTAGAAATATAATGTAAACTATCCTTGTGGTTGTGTTTATTACATTTTGGTGCCTGGGGCATGCAAAATGTGCCATATACCCTTGTACAATTATTTAAATTTTGTTAAAAATTATTAAACAAATAAATTAAATTAAAAATAAAACAAACAAAACAACCTTCAAGGATTGCAACCTTCAAGAGAAAAAAACAACCACCTTTTAACCGAGATGTTTGCAATCATTGACTGTTGTTTGTTTGTTCTATTTTTAACATAATTTATCTATTAAATATATTTAGAAGTTTTAAACAAAATTTAAATTGTAGCACAGGGGTATTTGTATATTTCATATGCCTTAGGTACCGACCTGTGATAAACACAAACTACATTATTATTCTATCATTGAGGTACTTTTTAGGAAAAAAACAAACTACGGGATACCAAAATGTAAATATCCGTCTGATTCAAAAAAAATGTGATTCTTTTTTTTTTTTTTTTCCATATTATTATTACTAACCCTAAAAAGAAATAAAAGAAAGAGATAAAAAGGAGAAAAAAAAAATTGATATATTAAAATTTTGACTTTTTAGTATCATTGTCCCCTACTTTGCACGAATTAGCATATGAACCCGTGCCAAACAGACGGAAATTTTCCGTTAGCCTATCCGACAAAAGTGCAAATGAAGCATAAGAGCGATTTCGATGTCCTAATTGAACATAGTTCCGTGCTTAGCTGCCAGTGTTGAGGAATATTGACCAACCATTTTATATACAACACTCAAAATCACATTCATCTATCAAAAAACAAACTTAACTATTAACTTCCACCAACAGCTTTTTCCAAAATGGTACTTCCATAGAAATATATATTTCTTCAGCTGGCTTAGAAGTTGTGTTGTCCTTTAAAATTGGAGACTTCTTGAGGCAATTGAAGCCCTGTTAATTGGTCAAAAGAATTAAAACCAAAACAACAACATGAATCTGCTTAAATTTAACAAAGTAAGGATTCCTAGCGCTAACCATGCTTGCCGGCATTTCACTGCTTCCTGACGAACAGTCCTCTTTGAATCATCCTGTGCCTTCGATATAGCTCGTAATACCTTAAACATATTATATTTATAAGAATTTACACGAAAAGGAAGAAAAAAAAAGGAAATAATTTATATAAAAAAAATTGTCATACGCGCCCACAATCAAATGGATGTCAAAACAACCTCAACCGGAAGTTGGCTCCAAGCGGTATTATCATAATTCATAATGGTCAAGGAATAGTTGTGATAATGGGAAGTATCAACTACCATTTCAAGATAGAACTGTACTGACCTGTGATCTCAAAGGGTAGATTCTTGTATAGGGTAGCTCAGACATGGCAACAAGACATTGAATCGCTGTCTCTCGAACAAGCTGAAAGAATTATATAAATAAACAAATCAATTTCAGAATGTAAAATGATTTGAATTCCAGGTTATAAGTATAAGAACATGGAATTAATACGAAGTGACCCAATGTACCTAATATGTTAAGCAAGTTTGGGAACAACACTAAAAAGCATAAAGAATTAATCAGAATAGATTTTTTGTATCGAGAAAGAGATACCGTTGAATGAGGGTAGGCAATCAGTTGAGTGAGACAATTGATGATCGTATGTGCATTCTCTATGACGGCTTCTTGTCCTGCATTGACATTGAACATATTGAAAAGTAAGCATATACTTAAGAAATGGTTAATAGCCATCTCAAATTACATGAAACAAACAATAGTTCTTAGAAGAAGGTAAACCATCTCTGTCCTTTTACCACGAATCAGTGAAATTACATGTAAACATACATGATACAGGGAAATTGTTAAACAATCTAGTACTTAGGCCAATTTTACAAATAATTTTCGGCTTATCTCACGAGGTACGACTTCCTTTTTAGGTATGCCTTCTGTAACAACTAACAAGTATCATGTAAAACGATCCATTTCTATATTTTCTTTTACAGAATATCAAGATAGTACAAGTAATAAAGAAAATTTGTACGATAATCTATCACAAAAGAGTAGATAAAAGTATCAGTTGAGCAACATAAACTCGTCAACCCAATCAGTTTGTCTTTGAAAAACACCAAAACCTTACCATTTTTATCTGTCAATATCCCAGATAAGACTAGCAATAGATTGTACAGTTTTTCCTTATCCAGGACATCCTCACTGAAAATAGATAATCCATCCAGCATTACTGGTAATAGCTGCAAAAATATATGGATCTTTATTGCAAATTCCACTCATCCAACACATACAAAAAATAAAAAATAAAAAAGACAGAAGATGCAGTAGGAAGTTTAAATTCCATTGCCACTAACCTTCTTGGCTTCGCTCAGAACAACTATTAAAGGAGCATCAGAGATGACATGAGCAGATGCCCGATACAGCATTGATCTGTTTCAATACAGTAGTTTTAGAATGTAATCTTTACAGAACTGATTTTAGATAGGCCTTCAAAGATTTAAGTTGGTTCACAAGTGATTATTTGAGGTGCTCTAGCATTAATAATGGTCTTTAGACAAAATCTAGCCAAATAATCAATATCAGAAATTCAGGTGAAAGAAAAAATTAATATCATTCTATGAACACATAACTTGCTTCACTCAATTAATTGAATTAGGAATTTGTATACCTTGATAAATATGAAGTAGATTTCATTATAGAGGACAGCAGAATAGGCATCACCACAGAGAAAAGACGCTGCTTATAGAGTGGTCGTACTGTCGCATGGAATTTTCTATTCAAACAAACTTCAGAATCACTCATAAGAATCTCAAATGCATCTGCTGCACTTCTCATTACAGAAGGATCCAAATCCAGCTCAGAACTATTTTCTATCAAACCCTGTTTCAAGTTTGAGGCATGATTACTACCATCTTGCAGTAAGCACTCCAAAAGAACCATAATTACATCTTTCACTTTTGCATGACCTCGCAAAAGTAAACCTTTCCCTATCCATGCAAGTCCAACTATGGCATGGACCTGAAAATGTCTATTCTTCACCAAACCAAGACATAAATCAGTAATACCCACGTCACTGCCACTAAATCCAACATATATCCGTAACCCACCATTTTGATGGGGATCCGAGGACGTTGATTTGAATATTAAATCAATTGCTTCTTCTAAGGTACAATCACTTGATATCTCCCCTCCATTAGAACTTGGACCAAATTTGTTGATCATTGAACCCAATGCTTGAGCTGATGGAACATGTCCCGTGAGAAGGGTTGCCCGGAATAAGTAAAGTACTTCTTTTACATTTGGAATATCTGTTCCTGGCCGAACAGCAATAATAACTGCTGCAAATAATGATAGAATCCATTCATCTCTTTGGGAAAAATTGTCTATCTGCTGAGTAGTAACTTCTAACCCTTCATGCTGAGCAGGAACAGAAGTAGAAGTGGATTCCTTCAACAAAAGAGATGTAGTTGATGAAAGTACCGTGCATGCCTTTTGGATTATAGTGTTCTGGCTTTCCTCTGAACAACTACTAACAGTGAGCTTCACTGTCATCATTGTTGCATCAAGAAGGCGCTGAAGCAAAAACAAATATCTTATCAATACTTGGAATAGTAATGCTCTATGATCTTCTCTTAGTGATCACTTGAAGCAGGAAGATATATCAAAATGAAAATATCCTTTCAAACTATAAATGAAAAATTATATTATGCATCAATGAAAGAAAAATGAAAACTATATTATAAATGAAATATCCTTTCGAACTATAAAGGAAATATTATATTATGCATCAATGAAAGAAAAATAGAAAGAGAATTTCAACTTTACACACTTTGTCCTGGACCCGCACATTGCAAGCTACCCAACTTTCAACACAGCTCCAAATATTAATCACAAAATGCAACAGGACTTCCTCAACACCTCCAGTTTCATAGATCCTGAGTACATTCCAACAAAAAAGGTTTTATTATTAGCTTTTGGAAATGAGATCAAATGAAAGCACCTACTCCCCAGCCTTCCCTCTCCGCCAATCAAAGAAAAGAACCAAAGAGTCTTGGAACAAAAGCATTCATCACAACACAACAGCAGTAATATATATATATATTCATGATAAAACCTCAAGGCCCTCAACTTATCGTCTTTTATTAAAGTTGTTAAATCAGATAGAAGAGTGAGTAAGATTTTTCGTTCGGTTTCAGTGTTTGACTTTAAGAAACGGAGGGTCAAATGGATTGCTTTTATATCACAAATGCCAAAATCAACCTGGAAGGATCAAACTATTAAATAGGTTCACTAGACATATGATGACATTAAACTTTCTAACTCTTTATAGTAATGCCGAGTAGCTGACTTGCATGTAAATAAGCAAACCAACAAACTCCCTAAGTAAATTCTACAAAAGGCAAGAAAAGTCTCTTATTTGGCCAATCACTTGTGTTGGCAAAGTAGCATAATTTAAGCGATTAGAATAGCCACTGTAAACATAAAATCATAAACAACGACAGTAGGATAATTTACATACCAAGGGATAATCTTGCTAGTGTAGCACTGCAAAAGTTGAATTCCCATATCAGCAGACTTCATATTTCCATGGAACTAGACAAATCAATAGCAAATTCAAAGAGCAATAAGATTTTTGAAGGGATATATATATAGTTTTGAAGTTTGGTTAAAAAAAAATCTACAGATGTTTCCAATAGAAGTCAATACAGAACTTTCAACAACATTATCAGATATATACAAGTAGATTGACGACATCAATAAATAATATCAAAAGCCAAAACCATCAACTTCTTAAATAAGGATACAAACATTTTAAAATACTAGTTTTCCCAGTTTTATAGGCCATACATACATAAACATCACATATATTGGCAAATATAGCCTCTTCCAGCCCTTTAGCGATTTTCAGCATATAACTCTGTCCACTTGCGCCAATCTCAGAGACTGCTTCCAGTTTGAGTGGAAAAGGTAAGGCAGTACTAAGAGGAACTAATGAAACAATCTTTTCAACAACACCACCCATATAGCTGAACGCCTTCTCAGACTCATTACATCTACTGAGAAAAGAGCCAATGTGAACTAATGCTTTTAATGCAAGCTTCCATAATAACTTCTGGTTGAAATCTTCCAAAATAATTGACATGAGTGTCGTTAAAACATTCTCAAATACATTTGTTGATATTTGTAAAATATCTTCAGGAAATGTAGCCAGAATCTGCAAGCCCTTAACTGCAAAGACAAAAATAATCAATTTGATGGGGACTTTTTGCTGAAAAATATGAAGGGTATTTATTGTCACTTAGTTATCATATATATATATATAAAATACATTCTAGTTATTGAAACAGAAGAACCAAAACGCAAAAAGAGGAATATAAAAAGTTTAATCATAAGTAAACATTCACCTTTGAAGCAAACATCCACATCATGATCAACTTCATTAACAGATTTTTCCAGTGTTGAACAAAGAGCATTGATTAGTGAAACAGAAGAGCTCCGAAGAATATTAAAACATCCTTCATGCGCTGAAGTAGAGGTTGATGCAAGTTCTCTAGAATATATAACCAAATCTCTGCATGCTTCAAGGAGCTCAATACACATATATAGAGCTCCAAAATTTAGAAAGCAATCCCTTGATGTATTTCTTGTGGAAAGCTCCAAAACATCCATCAAGCGAGGGAAGAAACTTTCAAACATTTTATTACAGGAAGCAACAGAAGACTTTGTAGTAACATATAGGATGCGACCCACCACATGTAGTCTCTGTTTTCCTTGCAAAGGAATATCATTGTAACTCCTGTAATTACTAATGCTATTAAAAACACTAACGTCTTCGTCGCCCACAATCAAACTTAAAAACAACCCATCATTTAGCATGGTAACTGTTTTGAGGAGAGTTAGGGCTTCTGCTGTAATTTCATTCTCCTCAAAGCCAAGACCATAAAATGATTCTGAAGTAAAAGATTCAGTAGGATCTTTCACTGAAGTAATTATTGCATCTTTTAGTGAAATCCAAATAGCTCCAGCATGTTTTTCCATTTGGTCTGCCCCATACTTTAATGAGCAATAGCTCAGATACTTCAAGGAATCAACCTGCAAATATTCAGAATCAGCAACTGAAACATATACATGAAAGATAGTTTCTACAACAGTGAACAGTGTTTCTCTTTACTAAAAAAAATTTGAAATGCATTCAAATGGCACCAACCTTCGCTGATGGTAGAGAAGAAGCAAGTTTTTCAAGAAGCAAGGGAATAACAAGTGGCTCAAAAAGAGGAGACGACGAGAATGCCGTCTGCAGAAAAATTAACAGTACAGTTCAGATAATTCATAATAGCGAAGATTACAAACCCTATGAAACAAACATAAACACAAATTAACTAGATCAATAATAATAATACCGGTGTTCTTTGTGGGTATTAAAAAAAAGTTGGTTCATGCAGCAAGCAAAATTAATCAATCAATTGAAACAAAAACAAAATTTATAGCCTTTGTTTTGCTAGAGCAGAGCATATGCATTGTGCAACTGATTTATACTTTTCTCAACTCTTTAATCAGTTACCCCTATTTCAAGCTAGATACTATAGCCAGCCCTCATGCCAAATTACAGGAATCAGATGGCATAGATATCCCGACAGAGTCAAAACTCTTACTGGACAAGTCAATTTGAAAGTCAGTCAGAAAATCTGCTCATGTGAAACGAAACTGATTTTCCCTCAAATTTATCTATCAGACTATAGCAGCCATGCAAGAAAAATTAGTGCTATAAATCGTTGAAGATTTCAAGTAAGGATTTGATGTGAGAAGGTTGATATGATTAGGATTTGAACCTGAACAAAGATAATACCAGAAATAACACAGCACTAATAAATCAAGGAACTACAAAAAATAAATCTGGCAAAGCATACCATTAGCGCCCTTGAGAGGTCATCTCTTTTCACATCAGCATCCTCACCTTTTTCCTAGATAATTTAAAAATTAAAACCACACATCAAAAACAAAATTACATGAGAAAGTATGTCAAGAACAAAAATGAAATCATACATACAACATCAGAAAGAAAGAAGACATCAACAAGCAATTTGAATTTTAATCTATATTTACAACACCAGACATACATGTTGAACTGGATGAGTAAACAAAGCATAAGCTGTTGCCAGCTTTTTTGAATGCATAGATTTCAAACTTTGCACAAGTTCAACAGGAATTAGGAAAACAAATTATACCCTTTTCATGGTACATTTGTCACGCAGCAATATGCTTATTGGCTAGTATAAACAAGATTTTAGTAGGTCTTCTGTGGGTATAATCAAACCAACCAAACAACAAAGTGATTATATCATTAAGCAAAGCACAAATATGTTAGTAAGTACAAAGTACTCACCAATAACTGCAGCTAAACCATGCATGTCAGTGTCATGAATGAACAACTGATGTACTTATGTACACTGGCAATCACAATACCAAGCTATGTTTTGATAACTCTAAATCAAGTAGCAAAGATAGTGACAACCTAAGTTTTTGGGTCTCTAAAGGCTATCCTGTTGAATCTAAACTCCTTGCTAAAGAAAAGTTTTGCATGCATCAGGTTTTGCTCTCAAGGAACGGTTTAAGAAGATTGAATATTAAAAATGCCCTTCCAAAAAACTATATGATATTCAAAGTAATTATCTCTTCTTGAAACTTTAGAAAAACAGACTAGAAAAATCCAAGAAAGAAAAAGTAAAGTAGGACATTATAAGAAAATAGAACAAAACACAAAGTTAAAAGCTTGCTTACATGAGTAAAAAGAATGGGAAAGTAACAGCTCAAAAATTCAAAAATATCTCCAATGAAACTTGCAAGTGGCCCGGAAGGATCTGGAAATAGTCGCACCAAAGCGTCAATTATGCGAAATGCTAACAGTAAACATTGAGGATCCTTCTCTTCATCAACAGCTTCACAGATCCCATAAATAAGAACTTCACCCTTGATAACAGCAATAAAACTGATTAACTTTGAAATTTATAACAAAATAGAGTGACAAAATATGTAGGAAGGAACCAAAAACTATATAGAGGGGACGAAATTTATAGTGGTACTAGAATGTTATCACAAGCACACATGATATGCATGAGAAGGAACATGGGTGTGTTTGAGAAAAGAATGAGGGAGCACAAGCCTTAGTTTTATCCACAGACCATGATGACGTAAGGAACATATAACTGAGATGACATTAATGACAACTAGCATTCAATTTAAAAATAATAATAACCAATAACACATTGAAATCCAGATTATAAATATAAAAGCCAATCTTAGATTAATGATGGGAACACATAGTTGGAACGTCAATGAGCAAAAACTAACAGATAATTTTAGCATGATAGACTAAACAAAAGATATACTACAAGTTCGAATCATAAGTCACATTCTACCCAGAGTTCAGATCATTTCACATTACATATAACAAGCAAATGACCTGTACAGCCAGTAATTCAAGTGTCAAATTAGTTAGACCAAATAGGGTTGAAAAAGCTTACATGCCAACAGTTAATTGAAAATATAATTTCTAACAATCTAATTAGCGTCTAAATCAGCCTGCAAAAGTTTTTATATAGATATCTGAACCAAAAAGCAAGTAGTTTAATCAAAATTAATCTTAAAACAAATTCAGACCTATGCAAAGATGAAATGAAAATAGAAGTGGCTATAATTAGCTGTGAGAGTCATAGATGATGACTTTGGAAGATACAATTGTGTCACCCTATCATAACATTTATTATCAACAACACAATCAGATACAGAAAGCGTGGAAAAATTACAGAAAAAACCACAGACGAGTAGAGACAGTGAGTGGAAGTAGTACCAGTGAAGCAATATCATTTGGATATCTTTCGAGAAGGCACTCCCAGAGCTCAAAACAAAGCTACAATCGCATTAAGAAAATTCAAACAATAAAATTATGTTCAAGTTCAACAACTGTATTTAAAAAATAAAG
>WUAT03134377.1:0-10309 GCA_010015005.3 Ulmus americana | reverse complement strand
AATTATGACTGCAGGATGACTCATTTATCATGATGTTTCTAATTTACGAAATAAGTTTTATGTATTTGGGAAGAATTTATGAAATACGATTTTAATGATGTTGTACCACGACCTTTTACGATAACATTCATGTGGCCTCCGACTATTATGGAGTGAGCTGCACTTATGGCCTCCTCCTATTTTGGAGTGAGCTGCAGCTGTGGCCTTCGGCCATTTCGAAGTGAGCTAGACCTATGACCTCTGCCTATTTCAGAGTGAGCCACACCGCTGCACCGTTTTTGCAGGGATACGTTGAATGTTCAGGATTGGAAACTTTGGTCAAACAGAATTATTGGACCTAGTTTCTGGGGGTGCGCTGGTGTTGACACCTGGGCCCGAAAATAAGTTTTAAGAGAATTTTCACTGAAATAAGGTTTTATAAGTTTATTTCAATTTAAGTTTTACAAGCTCATTTTTTGTACAATCATAGAGTCTGCATGTCGATTTGCATTAAATGTATCGAATTTCTATGATGCCATGACTTCATGTGATTTATGCTATGAGGTGAAATGTTTATGCGAATACGTGATCATGCTGTTAAGTAAACTCACTGGATCATGCTATAGGAACCTGATGTGATGTATGTATGTTTTCAAGTGTGAATTTGATTGTATTATGTTGATACGTGTACTTTTGGCATGCTTGATATGCTAAGTAGACTACACGTTTTAGTGAATTAGCACGTTTGTACTTGCTGAGCTTCGGCTCACATCTTACGTTCGTGTTGTAGGTATCTTATTGGAATATCGAGTTAGCTGGCCGGGAAATATGCTGGAGAGTGGGTATGGTCAAGAACCTCTACGCTCATGTAATTTCCGCTGCAAGTCTATATGTATAAAAATTATTTATTTGTTTTAAGGTTTCTAATAATATAAGTTTGGCACTGCCAACGTTTATGTTTTTCAACATAAATTATGTTTTCATGAGATCATAGAAAATATGTTTTTTAGTGATGAACGGGTTTTACCAGGCCAAAGGGAATTATCCTAAGCATTAAGATTCTATTATTATTATCTACACAGTTTTTAGAAAAATGTTTTTTTTTTTTAAATTTACTTTGATTTTCTTAAGTTTTCGACATTAAAGTCCTGGTAAAAGAATCCGGGTCTTTGCATATTTTTAGGAGAAGATTGACTCAATGGTTATGTCGAAGTGTTAGGAGATGATGTACTATCATGGCGTGGATTTGCTTCAACAATTGTAGATGTCCACCTGTCTTCATCCAGACGAATGGTAGAGTCATCTTAAGTCGTCCAACGGTCTTCTTCCGATCTTCCTGCCAAGTTAAAGACCAAATGATGGATTTTTATAGAACCTTCAGTCATTTGGTTATTGGAAATATCTAAATTCAAGGGTAAAAAGAGATGCAAGTCTTCATGATAAAGCACTTCATCTCGATTATCCCCCTGAAGTGATGAATCAATAGATGATGGTGTGTAAAAGAGTTATTTCTCATGAAAGACGACATCCATAGAAATATAAAACTTTCTCGAAGAACGATGATAACACTTATAACCTTTCTGATTCATTCCATACTCAACAAACACACACTTCAAGGCTTGATAATCAAGTTTAGAACGTTGATATGGATGTAAGTGAACATAAACTACACACCCCATAACTCGAGGAGCTAAAAGAACAACTAGAGGAAGAGTTTAGTGATCAAAAGAGCATCCAACGATCTTTAAAAATTCAGAACACCAAAAGGTGTGCGATTTATCAAGTAAGCTATTGAATTTAAAGCTTCAACCCACAAATGAGATGGAATATGACCACCAATCAAGAGAGACCGAGTGATTTCCAATATATGTCTATTTTTTCGTTTTGCAACACCATTTTGTTGAGGAGAATAAGGGCAGGTTGTTTGATGAATAACACCCACCGAATGCATGAACTCCGTCAATTATTGCTTGAAATATTCACCCCCATTACCGGAACGAAGGAATTTTATTGAAAAACTAAATTGTGTAACTAGCAACTGATAAAAAAGACAAAAAACTATGCAAACATTACTCTTGTATATCAATTGATAAATCTATGTCATCCTAGTACAATCATCCACAAATATAACGAACCACTTTACCCCATTGTGAGTAGACAGTGGTGTTGGACCCCAAACGTCCGAATATACTAATGAAAAAGGAAGATCTACCTTTTTATCACTCAAATGAAAAACAGTATGGTGGCTCTTTGCCATTACACAAGTTTCACAAATAAAATCTTAAAGAGTACGAGCACTGAATAAAGATGGAAATAATCTCCAAAGATAACTAAATGAGAGATGTTCTAGTCTTCTATGTCATAACCAAATCTCTTCTTTTTTTTTCTTGTTAGTTAAATTTTCATTCAGCAAGTGAGCTTACCATTATCTGTTAGATCATTAGAACTCATCTTCCAGATAGTACAATCCTCTACTTTGTTTACCACTACCAATCTTTTCCTTGGTATGGATGTTCTGAAAAACACAATGAGTAGAAAAGAGTAGAGCAACATAATTATGAGATTTGGTTAACTAATTAATAGAGAGAATGTTGGAATTTAGTGACAAAACAAACAAGACATCTTTGATAGTTAATGTGGGGGATAAAGGGATTGTACAAACTCCAACAATTAGAGAGGATACACCATTTGCATTAGTAATGGTAGTTTTGGAACACCTAGAAGATAAATGACTAAACCTATAGCAATCACAAGTCATATAATCCGTTGCACCAAAGTCAATTATCCAATCATTATTTCTAGTAAAAGAAGAAAGCTTAATAGTAGAGTTAGACATACATAACTTGGCAACAAATCTAGCAGCAGTGGTTAGATTCCCCTTCGAACTAGAGTTATTCGCCTTAGAACTAGAGGACACCTGAGACACCTTATCACCCTTTGGATGCCAATCTCAAAAACACTCGACCTAACCAAAAACATTCATATAAACCCAAAAAATGAGCTCCACCGTTCATAGGTTCAAAACCTACTTCTGAAACTACTTAAACTCATGAATCAAGCTTAAAACCCATATATCTCAACAGTCCAAAGTACGAAAAACATACAAATCAATGAAGATGAGAGTTGCCTTCTATTTGAATTGGAAATGGGTTGAAGATGTTTAGAGAAAACTTTGAAGTCACACCTACTGTCATGGTGGAATTCTCTAAATGTTGAAGAACTTTGAATCTTTCTGAAGTTCTCTAAGCTATGATTATGCGTAACTCCTTCAAAGATATTTGATTTCAAGCTTAGGTAAGAAATTTTTGGGTTTGAATTGGAAAGGAAAATGAAATTTTGAATAGGAAAAGATGGGTTTCCGTTTGCGAGAAGTTTGGAAAAATAGAGGAAAATGGGTTTTTTAGATTATTCTTGAGGAAAACATGAACCGTCAAAACAAAGAAAGGGCACTAATCCTAAGATATTCAAAATTTCGAATTAAAGGAAAACTCCTCGAAAGCACAAGCATCAAAGCTAATTCCTAGGAGTGCACCAGAGTAAAGCCGCTCCTCCAGAGCACATTCCATAAGCAGCTCTTCCAGGGTACATCTCGAATCCGCTCCTCCGATGCGGAATCCTAAAGCTGCCCCTCCGGAGCTCACTCTTGAAGCCATTTCTTAGGAATTCAATCTTGAAACCGCTTAGCTAGATTGAATTTCGAACCATCCTCTAGAGCATTTCCTCAAGCTGTTTCCTGAAGGTGTACATTTAAAGCCGCTTCATGTAAGTGCAATTTTCCTCTTTTCAAAGCCGCTTCCTGCAAATGCATCCTTTCCCTTTACTAAAGCGGCTTCCTGAAAGCGCACTTTACCTCTCACCAAAGCTGCTTCCCCAAAGTGCATCTTGAAATCTTTTCTAGTGGTGCATCCCCAAAACTTCCTCTCGGAGACACACCTTGCGGACATATCCCATTCCTAAAGCTGCTCCTCCGGAGCAAGTCCTTAAAGTCATCCCTTGTGACACAAACTTATAAGTCTCCTTCTGGATATGCATTCCTAAAGTTGCTCCCCAAAGTAACCTTTCAAAACCGCTCTCTAGAAGTGAGTCTCAAAGCTACTTCTCACAAGCGCACCCGTTTTCACCCAATACGCTCATGATGAGCGCATCACTTTCCAACATAAGTCACTTCCGGAGTCTTGCCAAGTGCCAGCCTGCAAGTAAATTTTGTGAAAATACTTTGAAAGGCACACAGCATAAGGTTGCCCTCTGCAAGCGTAGTCTCCTTCAACTAGTATCCTTCCCGAGACGAAGTTACCTCCCCAAGTCTGAACTCCAGAGTGCTATTTCCAACTTAGGGAGTTGGGGGGAAATTGTTGGGACTAATTTCATCTTCCAAGAATGGGTGGATCACAAGTAAAATCTATGGCCCAAGATAAGGGCCTAATGAACCCTGGAAGGAAGATAATTTGGAAGGAAGTCGATCCGGAAGGATAACAGGGCGTTTCCCGCCGGAAAGACGTTCTATCCCGCTTAAGAAATAACGTCTTCCCAAGGAAGCTATCCTTAATGCCTCATCCGAAAGGACCCACATGGCTTCCTGGCAAAGTAGTAAGTCTTCCTCCAATGGTCTGATGATAAGGCTTTCAAGAAAGGTAACTGTCACCTATACCTGGAACAAGCTCATTCACTCAGTGGCCAACCTACTCATGAGGTTCAACAATTAATAAAGTAGACTGTCCTCCACTCATTCCCCCCACTCACCGAAAGTGGATGCATTGGGGAGTGAAGCGGCACATAAAGCAAGGTATCTGGCCGTTAAGTCAGGGATGATTGGAACTCAAGACTTGCACCTCCACTACTCAGCATAATTCTTGACCAAAAGGAGTAAGAAGATGCTTTCGGCTGAGGCAAATTTCCCTCCAGGATCACCGGAAGACTTGGTTTAAATACACTTTTTTTCCCTTCAATGAAGAGGTTGGAATCTCATTCTTTCATTCAAGAAAGAGACTATTTTTCCTTGTTTTCTCAACCTTACCTTAATAAAACAGCTTCTCTTTACCCTAAAAGAGGGCATTTACCCTCTAGGCAAAGATGGCCGGGATTTGGGAATGGAATTCACCTTTTGTAAACACTGTTTTCATCAATGAAACTGACTAGTGACGTAGACTCCATTAATAGCCGAACCACTTGAAAATATTCTTGAGAGTGTTCTTGATTTTCTTAGTTTCCTCCATGATTTGATCTATATTTTTGGCCATTGATTTATTCTGCTTTGCTTACATAGTTGGTGCCAAAAATTGCACTAACACTCATGGTCATATATTAAATATATTTTGAATAATCCTCTAACAAAATTGCAGTTTAATTAAATGATATGTTTTTAATTAAATAGAATGCATTTAGTTTTTGATTTATTAATAGTTTTTTTTATTACCCTTTTAAATTTTATTAATTTGATTTTATTACCTCTACAAATTAAATTTTATTTGTATTATCTTAATAAAAAATAAAATAATCTTTTTAAAGAGTTTTTTAAATAATAAAAAATAGTGAGTTTTTTTCAAAAAAATTAATCAAACCATACTTTTTTCTTTTTTCTTTTTTTTTTTGTCTTTTAACAAAATTTATTTAAAAAAGAAAATAAAGAACAATAACAAATCTAAAAGAAAAAAAAGTTGTAAAAATACTTCAAAATAGTTTTTTATTTATAAAATGTAAAATAAGAAACAACATGTAGTGCCTGAATTTGGCCCAGGGGCAAAAGAGTAAATTTCTCGTTTAAAGTGCTGAAAATAAAGTTTCTGAAGTTTCTGATCCACCAGAGAGCCTTCGGCAAAAAGTCTCCGATCCAAAGACGATCCACCAGAGAGCTTTCGACAGAAAGTCTCTGGTCCGAAGACGATCCACCAGAGAGCTTTCAGCAAAAGTCTCGGGGAGTGTTGAAGCGGTCGAAGATTATTAATAATGATGCAATGAGTCATCAGAGTTCGTGGGCGATTGTGGTTCTCCCATTAACCTGTGACACGTATTGTAAATTTAGTGACTCATTAGATATCATGAATGTATTATTTGATTAGATATAATCATAGTATAATTCCTAAAATACCCATAAATTTGCCTATAAATAAAGGCCTAGAAAATGTAATACGGCGGTTAGAAATTCTCCAAGAAGTGAATAGAAAACAACAGCATTTTAATATCTTATTGATTTGTAAACAAGGTACTCATTTTCAGGGTCTTCCTCCCTTTTGTTTATTATTCAAAAGATAAAATGAATACAATAATATTTTGTTCTTGATATCCAACTACGATATTGAATATTGGTATATTTATCTCTTCTTGTTCTTGTATTTATCACTAAGTATGAATTTATCATTATAATACATTGTGAGCATATAAAATCCACACAAATTACATACTATTGAGATTATGTATTGTTAAACCAGTTTTGAACTTAATAATTGGCGCTATAAAGAGGGGTTTCTGAAACGTGATTCAAGCACCTAACATCATTTTTCTAGACAATCCATCATGGTTTACTTTGTACACGATGAGGATTCCGATTCCGAAGAAGATCGCAGATCTCGTCACGCAAGGATTAATGAAAAAGTTGAAATCATTGCTCCAACTTGTGGGTTTGGGGCCCTTAATAATTCACTGGGTGTTAACCATTTGTCTCGCCCGAATCTAAACGTTCCTCTAGGGGGTAGAACAGTTCAAAACACGCAACATTTAAATTTTGAGGCCCCAGATGCACAACCTATGGCTCGTGTTAACCCGATGACACCACAGTGCCATCCTAGGCCGGGAAGGGTTAGGAGCCATCAGAATCCAAAGACTGATTTGAATTAATCTTTAGATTTAGCCAATCAGGAAACTCTTATTCAACACACTCGCCGAGTACGACGAAAGGACGCTAGAAACAATCAGATGGATCCTGAAGCTTCAGGGTCAAAGAAGCAAGTGATGGTATTTGAAGCTTATCTACAATGGTTGTTTGAGCAAGGACTGTGCAAATTGAAATACAAGATGCCAATCAATATGAGTATTCTGAATCAGGATCTTCCTTAATAGGTCACATGGGAGATGAACCTGCCCAAAGAGTTATTATGTACGAGAATCCAAATTGTCCTATCATGGTGCAGCATGATTTTTTGGGTCGTGAAGGTCAGGTCAGAAAAAATTTCGAGGCTCCTCTTGGTGAAACAAGTAATAATGTTCCCAGAGGACACCCATTACATATTGCATTACTCGTTCGAATCCAGTAAATGTTCGACCAAATTTGAGGGATAGGCTGAACAATCGACGGCGATCACAACCGCGACCGAAATTTTGCGAGCCACAACCCCCCCCCCCCCGAGAACACGAGGTCGAGTTGATCTTCGGTCATATGTTCATTCAGACATATTGAATAAAGGTAGAGTGCCCCCGGTTAAGGTAATAACTCCGAATGATCCTGTTACATCGGTGTACCGACCGAATACTAATGTGGTACCAAATCAAGGGGTAAACAATCCTCCAGTGAATCAGAACCCTGAGGGACCTGTCAATCCGAACACTTAAGATGACTAAGTGTTGGCTGAGTTTTACCAACAGTTAACAGGTCTTAACCTTGGGACTGTGGTGGTGAACCGGTTGATATTTAGTCCGGCAATAGAGCAGTATGAAATACCACCAGGAGTTAAGCTGCCTAAAATGACCAATTTGAAATTTGGGAGCATCTAGTCCATCTAAGCACTTGGACAACTATGCTGTGCACATGGATTTAAATCCTAACCATGATGCGCTTAAGTGTAGGTTGTTTGGGGTCGCCCTGGGAAACCATGCCTGGACGTGGTATGTAAATTTACCACAAGGGTCGATTGGGAGTTTCTCTCAATTAGCTGAGAAGTTCACAGCACAATTCTCCAGTTGTGAACTGATTCAGCGTCCCATGGAGATCCTTCACAAGGTGGTGCAAGGACCAGGAGAGTCCCTCCATGAATACATAAGCCGTTTCACAAGGGTGGCCTTAACTGTTACTGATTTTAACGATCAGACAGGGCGATCGGCTTTCGTCTCTAATATCCATCCGACAGAACAATACAAGTATCTTCTAAGTCATCAGAGTACCCAATCTTTTTTGGCTTTGATGGAGGCGGCAACCTCTCATGCCTTAACCGAAGAGAAAATCAGCTCGTTTACAAATTCAATAGCACTAGTTGCTCAATCACCCCGTCCCCCAACAACTTGTCCACAATTGAACTACAATAATGATTGGCAGGATAGAGTGGATGGATGACATCGACAGACCGGAGAGTTCGATAGAAGTCAATATTCTCGCCAGAAAGAGAATAGTAGACCTCGACCATATGAATTGGTAGAGCAATAACCTAGACGTCTGGAGAACTAGAACGAACGCCGAACGATGCAGTCCAAGTATGCTGATTATGCTACGTTGGTTTATAACTTGGAATACATTTTTCAAGTTGATAATCAGAACAAAATTTCGGCCCTAAAACCATTGCGCAACACTGGCAAGAAACTGGACCACTTTTGCCACTGTCATAATAGTCCAGGTCATTGGACTTCGGCTTGTTTTGTCCTTCACAATGCTGTTGAATAGTTGGTATAAAAAAGGGCACTTTAAGAGTTTGTTGATCAGACCAGGGGTCGTCGGACTCTCGAGGAGGCACTACTACAAGTGCCAAACCGAGCACAGCCGAACATATGCGCTAATAATAAACAGCGTTCTGTGGCCAAAGTATATGGGGAACGTCTGCAGAGACTTCTTCATAGGGAGGATCTGCGAAGAGTCATTTTTGCTATCTTCGGAGGAGATAAACCTGGGCATACCCCTTCTTAGAGATGAGTATATTGCAAAGAGGCTTATAGAAACCCTGTGGGAATGCAGGTCAATCTAACAGAAGCCTCACGTGCACACCTAAGGAATTCTCCGATTCCAATAACTTTTACCGAAGACGAAGGGAAAAGACTTCATTACCCACACTGGGATGCTTTGGTTATAGATGTGGAAATCGATAGGCATAAATTGATGAGAAACTTAATTGATAACGGGAGCTCAGCGGACATTATCTTTTCCTGGGCACTCGATCAATTAGATATCCCTAATAAGACTCTTTGGCCCGTAAAGAATAATTTACGTGGTTTTGCTGGTAATGAGGTTGAGCCCTTAGGAAAAATAGCCTCAAGGGTAACTTTCGGAACATTCCCACAATGCATGACGGTGAGCGTTAACTTTGTGGTTGTAGATAGTCCTTCCATTTATAATGCCATTATCTGGAGGATTGTGCAACACGCAATGCAGGGAGTGGCCAGTACTTATCATTTTTTGATGAAATTCCCGACCCCATATAGGGTGGGAGTTTGTGAGGAAATTCAAACTCTAAGTCGAGTGACTTATCGAGCGGCTACATTTTTTCGGTCAGAACAACCGAAGTATCCCCCGAACACTTTTCTGGTTGGTTCGGACGTCCCTCCACAACTAGTCGAAGTCTATGACTGGATAGAATACGGCACGGTCGATTACGGATATCTAACTGGGGTGATCCCCTTGGGTAGTATCTATCCTAGGGATGACCAGTTTGTTCAAAGAGGGGCCCCTATTGAAGACCTAGAAGAAGTGCAGTTTGATCCTAAGAAACTGGGTAAAACATTCAAGATCGAGAAGTTGTTGGCTGAGCCAGTTTGGACAAGTCTAATTGAGTTTATTAGAGCTCGTCAAGGTGATTTTTCCTGGACACATTATAACATTCTAGGCATAGATCCCTTGGTAACAGTTCATAAACTTAATGAAGATCCAAATGCCGGGCCTATAAAGCAGAAGCGTTGATCTTTTAATCCTTAAAGATTGCTGCGATCAATGACAAAATCAAGAAGCTTATCGAACCAAGGTCAATTTGGGAGGCTTATTACACTGATTAGCTCACAAATTTAGTCATGGTAAAGAAGACTAATGGTAAATGTTGGGTGTGTACTGATTTTACTGATTTGAATCGGGCATGTCCAAAAGATTGTTTTCCGCTTCCTTGAATTGACCAATTAGTTGATGCTACTTCTGGGCATCAACTATTGAGTTTTATGGACGCTTATTCTTGATATAATCAAATCCGAATGGATCCTAATGACGAGGAAAAGATAGCTTTTATAACTAAACAAGGGTTATACTGTTATAAGGTTATGTCATTTGGCCTGAAGAATGCGGGAGCTACATACCAAAGACTCGTTAATAAAATGTTTGAGGAGTTTTTGGGGAAAACAATGGATGTGTACATAGACGACATGCTTGTAAAGTCAGTCTTGGCTGAAGACCACATTCGGCACCTAGAACAATCGTTCCAAGTCCTAGCGA
>WUAT03134266.1:0-12417 GCA_010015005.3 Ulmus americana | reverse complement strand
AAATCTCCCTTTTTTTATTTTTTTTTTTTTTATTTTTTTTTTTTTTATTTTTTTTCAATTTTTTCTTTTTTTTTTTTTTTTTTTTTTTTTCAATTCTTTCATAATGGTTCTTTTATCATAATTTTTTCTTCTTCATAAAAGCCCTCTTTTCTTTTTTCATAAAAGTCATTTCATCAACTTCTTTTGTTTTTTTAATCCTTTTGTTATTATTAATTTCAAATGTTGCTCTTATTGTTATTATTTTTTTCAATTCTAACTTCTTTTGACTATACAATATACAATAAGATAGAATAATATTTCTAACTAGTACAAGGTACATCAAGCTGCCCGAGGTGAATAGTGTCTAGGCACCCGAGTCAAAAAATAGTGTTTAGGATCATTAACATTTTGGGTCATCAACCTTCACACTTTTAGGTCCTTTGTTTTTTTTTTTTTTTTTTTTTCTTTCTATATATTGCATTTTTTTTTCCATTTCTTTTTTTTTAATTCTAACCTTATTTTTTTTTACTTAATTTTTATTTTTAAAAAATTTTAGTTTCTTTATTTTTCATTTTTTTAAGTTTGCCTCGTCTTAAATTTTTTTTTCTTCCTTTTGTTTTCAATTCTATTTCCGTTTTCATTTTGTTTTCATCAACATCCATTTTTAGGCCCTTTTTTTTATCCCTTTTTTTTTTTTTTACAGTAAAAAAATTTCATTAAAAGAAAAGTCTACAAACAATGTTCGAAGAAAATGTGTAATAACACGTAATTACCATTATAGGTCCAACGCAAAACAAGTCACATGATCATTAATATTTAAATAAATTACAGTCAATCAAAAAACTCATCATCTAAACAAAATGGAGAAGAATATAAATTTATTTATATTCACTACAATAGCAAAATTAACACATACGGGCACGTGTCTTGGACGTGCCTTCGCGCTTATTGTCTATAAGAGCCTAAATAGAGAAAGTTTTATATATAGATTATCAAAAATAAGATTGCCCTTTTATTCTTTGAAAAACACAAATATTTATGGAGAAAATCTCTTGACTACCCATATAATGAGCTTTTTGAAAAAATATTTGACAATTTGAACATGAGAGGATTTGAAAGAGTATTTTGGATAAAATGACTTAATGTTTTGGAAGAGTATTTAAACAAAACATGTTTTGTGATTTAAACAAATATAGTAATTCAAACGTGATATTTGAACAGTATTCCAAACATGATGTGTCTTTTGAAAATTTGCACATTTCTCCTTAAATTGAAGTATTACTCCATATGTTGTTTCTCAATTAAAAAACAGAGGCTGTTTGGTTGGTGATTCTAAATCACCAACTAATATTTTAAAAATTCATGGCTGTTTATTTCATGATTTATGAAAAAAAATTCACTTTTTACAACAATAACTTCACATGAGTGGGTCTCACTCTCCACCACCTTTTTAAATAGAATATTACATCTCTCCAGCACCTTTTTAATAAAATATTATCTCTCTCCACTATCTTTTTTAATAAAATATTATATCTCTCCACCACTTTTTTAATAAAATATTATTTTTTTATATTCTAATTTCTATTATTGTTAAATTTCTTGGACCATACTACTTTTTACAAAAACTTTGTTTAGAATACTCTCAACCAAACAAAATTTTGTTTAGAATTCTTTGTTTAAAATACTTTTTTTAAAATATATTATTTAGAATGCTGCAGAATCGTGAAGCAAACCTAGATATTTTAGTTATTCCTAACTCACAAAAGCACATATATTAAAAAAAAAAAATTAAGTTTATTTTCAGGTAAATACTAAAATAAATCCAAATAGTATTATCTAGACACAGGGAGAAAATATCCAATTTTATGATCACACACAAAACCCAACTCACATTATAATAATATAAAATGGAGTAGCAAAACTAGAAAAAGTGACAAACTTATCCTCTATGTAGTCCTCATAGAAAAGGTGAGGAATAGGATAGAGCCCAAAGCATATCTTAATCTTATTCCCTCTCGACCCTCTTTTGGCAACCACATATTTCTTGTAAAATCTCCATCACAACAATTGTGACATGCCAATAAGGGGACCAGAAGACAAAGAAATTAAAAGGGACTGCTCTGATCAAACTCAAAAACTACTCAAAGCTAAGCTATTTCTAGCCTCTTCTAGTACTCATTTTCAGAGAGGGATAAGAAACTGGTCAGAATGAGTCATTGTGAAGTACCAAATTGGAATCTAAGGCAACAAAGACAAGAACAAGTCGAGGGAGAAGAAGGAAACAGATCCTCTCACGTGCACACCCAGCAAAATCACACTACTATAAGCACTAGTCTTCTTGTCCCCATGTACATATTATGTATCTCTTCTTCTTTTTTCTTATCTACTTTGTAAAACCCACTTTGATTTTTTCTGTCTTTAAGCTTAACTTCTCTAGTTTCAAGAACCAAGAAAAGTTGGAACAAGTGTTCTCAAAAATACAAAGTTTCTATATATCAACCTTGTAAGCTTGCTTATATTCTTCATGATTCTCTCTCTTTTCTATCCATAAGTGATGGAAATTATCAAGTATATACCCTTTTTCCTTCTCTAGTCTTTTTTTCAATAGTCTTCATCACTTCTTCCATATTTGCCTTTTTGCTGGTTTTTTTTTTTTTTTTTTGGTCATAAAATTTATCATATCCCCTTGATTGCTAAAACCCTTTTTTTTCTTCTCTCTTTAGATTCTTTGAAGTTAGCTCATAGCTTGCAGAAAACAATAAATCCATGGATCTCAAACTTAATTATTACACACACACACACATACATGAAAGCTATATCCACTTTAATATTTCTTGGAATATACAATTTAATCATATTTTCTTATTTATTGGATCTTCTCATTCAATTATTTGTAATAACACTCATTCTCTTTTTAAGTATATGCATTTAAATTCTCTTATGTAGATTTTTCAAGGACAAACTTTGAAAGAAAGCAATATTTTTATGGTTTAATATTTCATAGAATTTATAATTTGATAATTGATCCATGGTCCTTTTTCATTCATTCCTTGTTCTCGAAACATCTGATGATTGTATATAATTTTTCTTTTTTTTTTTCTTCTTCTAAGGAATATAATTTTATGTTTATTTATTTATTAACTCAGCCAAGTGTCACTTTTGAAATTTCAGATCTAAATCTAATTATGATGTTAAGGAGCTAAAATGGAAAAATGGCCAACTATCCACTAATGGGCCTGGTGGGCTTCTTCCCTCGACCCAAACCAAGCCCACATGGGTTTCTAGGACCGGTGACACACTAGAATCAATAGTTCATCAAGCCACATGCCAAATTATACAGGACCCCAATGTGACAACCTACCAAGGCCAAACCCCGGCCATAATCAGCTCAATTATGGCGTCCTCCGGTGGGAAATGGTCCGAGAGTTCCGGCCAGGTGCCGGTCCCGACAGGTTCAATGAGGAAACGGAGTCGGTCGGATTCTGGCTACACCGGGGGGAGGAATTTTAGTAGTGGTGGTAGTATGCAAGAAGAACAATATGGAGGTGCAGGTCTAAGCGCTTGTGGTAGTGGTAGTACCACATTTTGTAGAGAAAATGATACAACTATGATGACTTGGGCTTCTTTTGATTCACCTCAGAGTTTGAAGAACAAAAGCACTGATGAGGATTCTGCCTGTCACAATGGCTTGGTAATATTTATTTGATTTTAAATTATCATTATATATATAAAGTGTTTCTAAATTTCCACAATTGTCCAAGGCTCTAGGCTTGGTTTTATGACAATTTATATTATCTTATGTTTTATATTTTACATTGATTTAATATTATGTAATATAATAATACTCAATGGTATTATATCAAATAATTAAACAAAAAGTTTATATTATACAATACAATACTACTTGATACTTTTTTTTTATTAAATGAAGACAAAAACTTTGTTGTTTTCATGATTTGAACAGTAATCATATTTAGTGATTTAAATACTGTTACTATTCACATGTTATTCTTTTTGTAGTTTGAACATTGATTATGTTTGGTGATTTGAATACTGTTACTATTCATATGATGTTCTTTTCTCCGTTTATACGGTAATAATGTTTGAATCATAATTCAAATCACGAAAAGAATATTATTTCAGGTACAATAAACTTTTTTATTTATTTATTTTTATATAATAATACTGTTTGAATCATGATTTAAATTACGAAAAAAAAAAATTTATTACTACTGTATTTTCTACAATAATTCTGTTTGAATCATAATTTGAATATCAATCATATTTCAATCACCAAAATTATGTTAAATCATGAAAAGAACACTCCCAAAATCTATATATGTCTTAAAGAAAAAATAACTTAACAATTTAAAAATATATTTTAACATATTAAAAAATCATACAAATCAATATGCACAATTGTCTTTAATTTCAACAGGAAAATCCAGATGAAGACCGAGAAACCAAAGAACAATCAGGCCGTTCCAACTCAACAAGACGAAGTCGATCTGCTGCTATTCATAATCAATCAGAGAGAGTAAGAAATTTACTAAAAAACCTTCGAATAATAAAAATAAAATAATTGTTATACTAATATATTCTTTTTTTTTACAGAAGCGAAGAGATAAGATTAATGAGAAGATGAAAGCTCTGCAAAAGTTGGTACCAAATGCAAGTAAAGTAAGTAACAATTGTACAAACGAATCCTCTCTTTTTTCATTTTTTGCATTGTTGGTTCTTAAACTATTTTCAATTTTCTAAAATCACCCCAAAACTCCTTTTCTTTTCAGACAGACAAAGCTTCAATGCTTGATGAGGTAATTGACTACTTGAAACAACTTCAAGCACAAGTTCAAATGATGAGCGGTGTGAGAAACATTTCTCCCCAAATGATGTTCTCCTTGGGAATGCAACAACTTCAAATGTCACTATTGGCAAGAATGGGAATTATGGGCGGTGTTGGCCTTGGGATGGGCTTGGGAATGCTTGATATGACTTCTTTGGCTAGAACCAACCCTCAGTCTCTTCCACCTTTCATCCATTCTTCTCCGCTTGCTGCGGCAGCAGCGGCTCCACCATTCGTGCCGCCTCCGTTTGTGGTGCCGCCTCCCATGATTGCTCCAGCTAGAGGCAAGCTTGCTGCCCCTGCTGCCACCTCTAGTGCTCCTCCTCTCCCTATGGCTGATCCTTATTGTGCCCTACTAGCACAGGTATGTCTATTTTATCAATTCACAAATTTTAATTTCGAAATATTTTAAATATTCTTGTTATTAGAGTATGAATTGTATAAAGAAAAAATTACAAAAATTAAGGTGTGATGTATATAATATATTTTATGATTAAATCCTAAATTCAAGTATAAAATTGTACATATTTCCTTTCCAACATGACTGAATTACCCATGAAAAATAAAATAACTGAATGGATATTTTATTCCTTTTAAAATTTTGAGGTTTTTGCCTTTTTGGTACAAAAATTAAATTAACCAACCCATTTTTATTGGGTATGTTTGAGACACAATTTAAACAAGATTTTGGTGATTTGAGCCTAATAATTTTTTGAATAGAATTCTAATTTTTTTTGATAAAAATAAGTAGGGTCCACAAGATTAAAAAATAATTTATGTAAAAGGTGGTGAAGATTTTGAAGTTTAATAATAAAATAATATGAAAAATAATATTTTATATAAAAAGTAGTGAGAATATTAATAATGTCAAGTAAAAGGTGGTAGGGTATAAGTATGTAAGATGTAAAAAATGATAAAATTTAAGTGTGTAAGATGATAAAATATAATGAGACGATATAAAAAGTAGTAGGGTTAACAAAATATAATAGAATAAAATAATAATTACAATAGAAAAAATAACGATTTTTAAAAAATTTTAAAAAATAGGATAAAATAAGATTTTTTTTTTAATTGCGTCTGAACATGCTCAAATTTTCTAAATTCTTTTATCCACATTGTGGTCAATTTGTTTTTCAGTTTTGACTTCATATTTGACTCTGGATACTTTTGGGAATAAAATAAAAATCTAGATAATTTAATTATAATAAATCAAAATTATTTGCTTTGTTTTATAACTTTCTTGCTGTTTTGGTGCAGTCAATGAATATGGAGCTTTACAACAAGATGGCAACACTATATAGCCAGCAAGTGAATCCCACACAAGCAGCAACCAATCCATCCCAATCAAACCATCTTCAAGGAGATTAATTAACAAGTAATTTGGTGTCTTCCCATAAAAGAAATTGGTATATTTTAAGACTAAAATGAGCCTATATTTCCAGTCTCGTTTATCAAAAGGAAGCACAAAAGTAGGAATTTTTTTTCTTTTTAAGGGATTATACAAGTATGGAATTGTATATGTATAATGTGACTTTCAACTTTCAACTATATTTGTATCTTATTATTAATTTCTCTTCACAATGCAATTTCTTTATCCAAATTGTCATATTCTTTTGGGGAAGAAAAACAGGCGTCTACACCCCTTAATTTTGGGTACACCCCTTGGACCAAAATTATTAAAGCTAACTTCTATATATTAGTCAAATTAACAAAATAAGTGATTTTAACATTTAATTTTTAAAATATGTCAATATTACACTTGAAATAGAATAAAAAAGTTTGACCTTGTAAAAATTAATGTTATATATTATTTTGTTTTGGGGTTATTTTCAATAAGACACGTGGCATCAATCGAACGGTTAATTGAAAGTTTTGTGCCTTAAATAGAACGACATCCTTTTATTTAAGTATTACTATGAAGGCATGGATCAGAGGAAAAACTTGGAAATGAGAATCAGAAGCAATCCTCCGATGCTCGATAATAGTCAGAGTTAGAGGCTATTTTATGAGGAAGACTCATTGTTCTGAGTTAGAGGCTATCATGATGATTAGTTATAAACGATGGCGTGACTTATATTGGCGGTTATTTTTTCCGAGAATTTAGGAAAGTTAGTTATCTTTTGTACTTATAAATAACAATTAGTTAGAGAATTGAGGACATATTCTACTTTTTTGTACTTGATTTTTAGTGTGAGAAGCTCTAGCAATCTTTCTTTAAAAATCCAAACACTTGTACTCAGTTCAGTCGAAGTAATAAAGCAATTTTTGAGAAATTTATGTTTGTTAATCTCTGTTAGCAAACATTGGCGCCGTCTGTGGGGATCACAAGAAAAAACTTCAAAACAGTCATCTCAAAATCTTTCTCTAAATTTTCGATCTCTCTTTGTTAAAATTTCGTTTTTGTCAAAATTTATTTCATTTTTGAAATATTTTTTAGAAAATTTCGTCTTTTTTTTTATTATAAGGATTTTTGACATTTAGATTAGATTTCATTCTGAAATCTTTTGTTTGAACCAATTCTCTATTTTTCTCTTCTTTGAGGAAAACATTCGGTGCAATGGAAAGAAAGAAAAATTCTCAGGTTTCAGGCTTTGTCAACCATGAAGGAGAAGCCATTGTGAATCAAACAAACAATTTTTATGTAATGACTAAGATGATGGCGATGTTGAAGAAATATGAAGAAAAGGCAGTTGAAGTTGATAACTTGATTGCAAAAATGAATAAAATATTTGAAGAACAACTGGAAGCAATTCTGGCTAAGAATCGCGAGCTAAGATTCTGGATTGAGAATTTGGAGAAAGACGCTAGAAACAAGATCAAAGGAGATGGAGAAACAGGGGTAAAAGACAATGGCCAAAACGATGAAGATGAGCACTCGAAATCAGAAAACTCTGAAAAACAATCTTGCTCAAAAAGAAACCCAAGACTTAGAAAAGACAACAAGAAAAGGGAAGAGTCATCAATCAACCAAGAATAGTTATTAAAGGGGTTTTATTGATGAGGAAAACGAAAAGCTGAAGATGAAAGAGGAAATGATTACTGAAGTAGCAAAGAGACTCGGAGGAACAAGAACTTAGACTCCTTCAGATCTCGCTAATATGGCTATCTGAGGGATGTCAAAATCACCATTCACGAAATGGATTGAAGAAGAAATTAAGCCAAAAGACTTTGCTTCGCCATCAATTGACAAATTCAGTGGGAGAACTAACCCAATCTCTTATCTAATGCATTTTAGACAGAAAATCTCGATGGAGACTTCAAACGAGGCTTTAATGTGTAAGATGTTCATCACAACCTTGGTCGGGAGTGTTTTGGCTTGGTTCATCCAACTCCCAGCCGAATCAATTAACAGCTTTGAGGATATTGGGAAGAAGTTCGTAGAGTAGTATTACATAAATAAGCTCCAAGAAATAACCATGGTAGATCTCCAGTTGGAGTAGAAACACGATAAGCCTCCAAGGCAATATCTTCAGAGATTTCTTGACAAGATGAACCAAATTTATAGTTTGGATTCTCATTTGGCGGCAAATTTCTTTGTTAGAGGACTAGTTAGTGGATCCTACATGCATGGAGATTTCTTGAAGGTACTACCATATGACATGTCAGACATCAAGAATCGATCAGAAGGTTTAATCAGAGTAATAGAGAGCTAACAAAGAACAACCCAAGCGACATCACTTGTAGTTTTTGAAGCAACCACAAGAAGATATAACAATTGAAAAACCTCTCCAAGGAAGAATCATAGGGATGACAGATGTCCGAGGCAAGGAAACATAACATATTCAAAGGCGACTGAAGTGGGAGATAAAAGAAAAGGCTATTCTAGATCCGAAGAAGAGATTTAGAAGAAACCAAGGCCAGTAGACGACATGATAGTTTATGAGTTTACAACCCCTCAAGAAGAATTTTTCAAAAGAATTAAAGATCATGGTCTGCTTAGAGTCCCATTTCCACTGAAAAATGCTGAGCATCTAAGCAAAAAAAGCTTCTACTGTGTATACCACAAAGATCACGATCATACCACATTGAAATGTAAGTTCCTCTATGAGCAATTGAAGACTCCAATGGAGAAAGGAACCTTCCCCTAGGATCTGAGATACAGGATGAGTCAAAATCAAGGAGAGAGATCAGAAGCAGAAACGAGCAAAACAAGGGAAGGGAAAGAGCCTATGACAATTGTTTCATATGTCAAGCATGAGAGGTTAGAGGAAGGTCACGGACAATACAGAAGGTTTGGAAATTGAGCATAGGAAAGAAATCTGAGGATCAGAGCCTTGGGATTTTAAGTAAATAATCTATTTGAGGGACTTTCAACGATATTCTACAAAGCACCAATCGTGTTCTCATAGAGGGACTTCGAAAATGTAATGGTCTTACATGCAGACCCCTTGATAATCAAGCTGAGAAATGCCAATGCAATGTTATTAAGAGTTATAGTGGATAGAGGGAGCAGCTTAGACATAGTCTTTTGGGAAGCTTTTCGAAGAATGGGAATAGATGAAGATCTAATTTAACCTACCCAATGGGCCCTCCTCGCCTTCAATAACTTTGAGGTAAAACCTGTAGGTACCATAACCCTTCCTGTTTATACAGAGAGGGTAGTAATGATCACTTTTATGGTGGTCAATACTTCCTCTCCGATGAACATGATCATGGGGAGGTAATGGATCCATGCTGTAAGAGGAGTAGTATCGACTATGCACTAGTTGATGTGATGCCAATCACCAAATGGACTGTATATCATTGACATCAACGGGGACCAAATCTAATCGAGAAGATGTTATAATATCAGTCTCGGAGAAGGAATCCAAAGAAGGTCAAAAGAGTAGATTTAGAGATTCGACAAAGCCAAAGAAAAAGCATATAAAATGGATAAATAGCAATCAAAGTACTACCTGCCAAACTACCCAAAGAAAGTAGAAGAGGAAATAGATGAACCGGGAACAACAATTGCATGTCTTGAAGTGGTGATTCTGGATGAGGCAGAACTCAATAAGAAAGTGCTGGTAGGGGTCCTACTATCAGAAAAAGAAAAGAAAGAAGTAATTGAGATGCTGAAAAGGAATAAAGACGTATTTGCATGGTCCCATAAAGATATGCCAATAGTAGATCCATCAGAGGCCAAACACAGTTTGAACATAGACCCAAGCTTCCCTCCAGTCGAGCAAAAGCAAAAGAGGTTCGCTTTGAAGAGGAACTAAATCATCAGTGGGGAAATAGATAGACTACTGGAGGTCAGAGCCATAAAACTGTGCCACTATCCACAATGGATCTCTAATATGGTAGTAGTGAAAAAACAAAGTAGAAAATGACGGGTCTGCGTCGACTTTACCAACCTAAACAAAGCTTGTCCGAAGGATCGTTACCCACTTTCGAAGATAGATCAATTAGTTGATGCAAGGATTGGGTTCGAAAGGATGAGCTTCCTCTACGCGTACTTAGGCTACAATCAAATTCAGATGAGTGTTTAACATAATTCATACCACATTCATCACCGAGAGAGGATTGTTTTGTTACAGGGTCATGTTGTTTGGTCTGAAGAATGCTGGACCCAAAAGCTAATAGGGAAGACAGTAAAGCTTACATCGACGAAATGGTCATCAAAAATAGAGAAGCTTCAAATCATATCAGAGATGCAAAAGAAGTATTTAGAATTTTTTAACACTATAACGTGAAACTCAACCCTCTGAAATGTGCCATCAGAGTCTCTTCGGGAAAATTTTGGTGGCACATTTTCAATCGCCAAGGAATAGAAGCAAGTTCGACAAGGCTCAAAACCATCTCAAAAATTCAGGAACCACAGACAGTATGCAATATTTAGAGTCTGACAGGGAAGATCGCTGCTCTGAGTAGGTTTATTTCTAAATGTCTAACAAATATAAACCTTTCTTTAACAACATTAGGCATTCGAAATCACTTATATAGGGAGAAGAACAAAGAAAGGCTCTAAAGGAAATCAAGGAATATATGAGCACAATCCCAACCTTGGCATCTCTGGAAGAAAGAGAAGAATTATATTCATACCTAGCAGTTTCAGAAGTTACAGCGAGTGTAGTGCTAGTCAGAGAAGAAAATAGGAAGCAAAAGCCGGTGTATTATATGATGCCTCGGGTTTTACCAGAATACTTAAAACATAATTTAGCAAAAATCAAAGTAATTTTTTTTTTGAAATACTTAAAAAAAAATACTTATAGTGGTTTGAGAAAATATTTTGGTGGATCAATGTAGGATTCACTTTTTGATAAAACTCGATCGCCACCAAAACTTTTTTCTTAAAGTACATTTGTGGAAAAGCTTGTAAATGAAAATAGTGATAAGTTGCTAATAAATCAAATGTTCATAACTAATAATATTACAAACCACTTTTGCTTGAGCTTTAATAAAATAAGTTGAAAGCACAGTGCGAAAATATAAGGCGAAGTGGTTTCCTCCATAACTCACCTCTGAATCCATCCCAGCCCTGCAAGTCTAATAATCCAGCAACATCATTACCTATAACACTAATGTAAGTTGTGAGCTAAAAGCCCAATAAGTACAAACGTGTTTCTCACAAATATGTGCAATGTACTTACCGTACACAAAATACATTCAATCACATTATAATAATTTATACAACACAATACAAACAAATAGGTTGTATTATGCTTCAGTTTCTTTAATCTCAATTATCCTAATTACATTCCCAATCTTTAATATTTTGGGCCCTGTGTACATATCCTATTAGTGTAACTAGAGAGTTGGGGGATCCGTAACAACTACTTTGAATTACTTGAGCATTTGAACCTTGAGCATTTGAACCTTGAGCTTGGATAATCCTCTTTTGAAAAGAATGTGGATACGACACTATTAAATCTTAAGTCTGTTTCTTAATTTGATTACAATTCTTAATATCATTACAGTTTCTTTAAGTATCACACAGTTTCTTAAATATCATTAAAACATTTCATTTATAATTATATACAGAAATACAACATGTTATAACACCAAGTAGTTTGAGCATAGAATCAACAATATATCACATATTCACCTTTAACTTAAACACGTAAGTAACAAATCACTTAATAATTACAGTTTAGCACACAATAAGTATACTGCACTCTTTTTCGAAATTTTTTTTTGTTTCATGCTGTAGGTGAGATCTGTACTTATTTCTTTGCTGTGTTCCAAACCTTTGTCTTTTCCTTTCTTGAATCGAACACAACTTAAACCTATAATGTGTAGTAACGAAATCAGTTTATCGGTTTCCAGAAATAATTTCCATGCAATACAATCAACGACCAAAATGGTCGTTATTTAACAATTATAGGACCGTTATTTAAATAACTCTGTTTTAAAAATATCATTGGTTTATAATGCTTTTAAAAACCAAATTTTCATTAGAGGTTGTGTATTTGCATAAAACTTAGACTATACAACATTTAACGTAAAACATTAAAGTTTACACTTTAATCCCCTTTAAAATGTAATTTCGTCCCTATGACTTAAATCGTATAAAAACTTCTTAATTTAAGTCAAATATGATAAAATTACTTTTTAATGGCCTAACTAGATATTTAAAACCATTTGTATAATTTTTTAAAAAAACTTTTACT
>WUAT03133718.1:0-12428 GCA_010015005.3 Ulmus americana | reverse complement strand
AATGTAACTATCCCTTTAAAATTTGACAAAATTTAAAAAAAAAATTCAAAAAAAAAAATTCAAAAAACCAATTCATTAATGTTTTTAAATATTTTTCGATATTTATGGAAATATCCACGATATATCGCAGAAATTTTCACGATATTACGTAAAATTATAACTACACTTTCCCGATATCGATATTTTACGGATACATCGAGGATATTTCTAAAAATTTCGAAAATATTTTGCATAAAAGATATAAGACCTTCTCCAATGCATATGCCAATAACATTATCAAATTTACCATAAAAATTGTAAAATATTATAATTGTTATAGCATTAGACCATCTCCAATGCATATGCTAATGTTATTCTCAAATTTATCATAAAAATTGTAAAATATTACAATTGCCATAACATTATAACATTGTGCTCCAATGCACAAATGCTAAATAAAATGAAATTTTGGATTAAAATGTTAAAAGTCAAACATTTAATTAATGTATTGAAGAGTTTATATTCATTATATTAATAATTAAATTAATTTAAATATTAAAAAATTTAATTAATGACATTTTAGTAATTAAATTTGGTGCATTTATTGATATGATATATTTGCAATATATTATATTTACACTTAAATTTAGCATATTACAAATATATCACATATTATAACATTGCATTAGTAAGAGTTTTTTTTATTTTATTATAAAATATAGAATTACCATAATTATTTAGCACTGCATTGTAGATGCTCTTATATCAAAAATTTCAACTAGAGTTATTGGGGGTGTGCCAAGCCGACAGAACAGAAACAGAAACTAATTTAATGTCATGCGGGTGTATCAGATATTAAACTGATAGCTGATACTCTTTTGTATTGTTTTTGGCCCCACATTTCATAATCAGTTTGTATGCTTATTATATCCTCACTTTGGCAATATTGGATTATGGGAAACGAGCAAAATGTCTTGTTTTTAATCAAACGAACGAAGCACCTCACCCTTTTTGTTAAATTGAATGGAAAATGATGAAGCTCCACAAGTCCTTTTGAAGTTTCATTGAAGATATGTTTGAAAACCAATAAACAAAAAGACCGTTTCAGATGAGAAAACAACCTACTATGAAACCCCAAACGAGACATTTTAGCAACCACAGTCTAAACTCGTAGATAAGAGCCAAAGAACCTCGCGTTCTTAAACTAACCACTTGGTATATTTGCAAAGAGTAAAAGACACACAAAAACAAACAAGAAAAATTATACGATGAATAGGAATTGAATTAAATGAAACAAAGTGTGCAAAATACATATCAGAAGAAGGGTATAAAAACAAATAACTTAGAAGAAACAAGAATAAGATACACTTCTTTATCACATCTCAAGAATCCAAAATATATATTGAACTGTGTGCCATATAAATTAAAGTTACAAGTATGAAGAAAAAGAAAAATCAAATCACAGAGAAGAGAGCTTTGCAGTGGTGGTTGCTGGTAGAGCTGGTGTAGTAGTAGTAGCGTTATCCGTCCAATTCTTGTCGCCCCAGTGCCATAACATGCTCTCCCAGAAGCAGAACTCCTCAAAGCACTTCTTTAACCGTTTGTCCTTGATCTTGATCTTCCAATGACCATCAGTGTAATTAGCTTTCTTGGCTTGCCTCCGGTCCCACTCCAACGCTGCCTTCTGTTTGGACCGGAGCAAACAGTACTTCTGCAAGTTTTCTGACATGGCATCGTGCACTTTCCACCATGTTTTATGGGCAACATCACTGGCAAACTCCTGCAAAATGTCTACATTCCAGTTGCAGTCATAATCCCGGAAGCAAATCCATGGCTTGTTTCCGAGATAGTGGAGGACATACAGAATAGGTGGATCAGCTCCAAAGAGGCGAGTTTTCATTGCTTTCTTCTCCGGTTCATCACCTTCCCAGAAATGTTTCAAGAAGTTCATGTGTTTTGGGATCCTGTGCCACCATGTAAATATCTCATTGAGGTAACCTTGGTCCCCACCATTGTAAGATACAATCTCATTGATGTGATCCATGAGAAGCTGGAACGTACAATTTGATGGTTCGATAACCATCACACCTGAGTTGAACAGGGTACCATTGTTTCCAGTGGCCGATATTTCTGGCATCTCAAAGAGGAAATCAATATTCCTTTGTATAAGCATGTCGGCATCTATAAAGATTATCTTGTCATAGTCAGTCAACTGCCAAAGACGAAACTTGCTGTAATTCCATTCATTGTATGCTTCCGGCTCAGCTTTAGGGTTCCGGATTCTCTCAATCACGTGGATCTTCCACCCAGCAGCCTCTAAACCTTCTCGGTGATGGTCACTAATTGTTTTGTCAACAAGTATCACCAGGTCTCGGGTTGAACCAGCCCTACGGATACTTTGTGCCGCAACAATGGCCCCACAAACATATACATGGGCAGAGTGCAGGATTGTTGCATATGCTTCTCGGTGTGCCCTTTCTGAGTAAAAGTTTTCTGTTTACAGATATAAGGTTAGTTCCTCCCTTTTAAATTGTTCAACTCAAAAACCAAAATGTACGACTTTTTGGCATTTTTGGTCCCTCAACATTTCCACAGTTTGAAAGATGGTACTAAAACTTTTACTGTGGCACCATTAGTCCAAAATCCAAAGCAACATTGTCAAAAATTTATAGTTTTTACGCCACATATTTCACAAGTGAACTGATGCTAAAGAGCATGCAGTTAAGGAACAGTTCTTCCAAAATGTTATTAGATTAGGGTGCCAAGAACATGTAAAATGAGGGATCAAAGGAGCCAAATGAAAAGTTCATGTACCAACTTTACATTGTGAAAAAGTTCTAGACCAAAATAACCAAAAATCCTGAAATTGTTAATGTAATCCAACTCTTTTTCTCTTCATGTGGGATGCATTAATATCTAAATTGACAAAATACCTTTTAGTTTCGCTATCATCTTATAAGAAAACCTAGCTTAGTCAAGATTGTCAAATTAGTAGATCTCTTCGTGCATAACAATCATACCAAAAAAAAAAGCTCTTTCAACAAATCATCTATTTTCAACAAATCAAGATTGTCAAACTAGAGGTACCAAAATGTAATTTTCTCATTAATCCTAATCTATATACATAAGCTTATGGACTAATAAAATTTACCAAACTTTTAAATATATGTAAAACAGAAAGTTTTGTGGCTTCAATAAGTATAGCATATAATTTCAGAGGAACAAAACTACTGAAGCAACATAAATGTCAATGGTTTTAAGTATTACCTTTTGCCTTGAGAGGAACTGAGAGTTCACATGATCCTACTGGGAGCTGTAGCTTATCTCTCAATGTATTACGATTTGGCTCATATAACCACATATCCCCTTCTCGTTTCACGAGATCTTTGCATGTAAACAGGTTTGGGATGGGAAGACATTCGGTCACCAAAAGCACATGCACTGGATGGTACCCTTTGGCAGCAGCAGCAAGCCTTGCTGCTTCAAGCTGCAAGTGTAAACGAGCCACATCCCTCGACCACCCACCTGTCTTGTTGCAAGGGAGCTTCACAGCAATGAGATCAATTCGTGGTTTTCCTGGAGCTTGGATCTTTGGAAGAGAAGGACAAGTAGGAACCTCAAAATCTTCCTCTTCGTCTATCCATTCAGGGTAGAGGGTGTCCCATGTTAGGTTGTGTGCTACATGGTCCAGCTGCAGAACAACATGCTCAGCATCGGGTAATACCTCTTTCCACTGGTTAATCTCACTATCATTAAAGTTTAATAAGCCAATTCCCTGATATGTATCCTTGTCAGTCAGTTTTTCGATCGTGTCTGATATTTGGTCCCAATTGATGTCTAACGATGACAGATATCGTAAATCTGTTGCATCGCTTTCAGTTCTCCATCTTTCTAGAGAAGCAGGCCTGCATACAAGACAATTTATCAAAATTTAATACTTAAAGTTTGATGCTCTTGAAAATTTATCAAAATTGTACACAAAAGTTTGATGCTCTACACTCTTATAGCAGAGAAAAAAAATAAATAAATTCTTGGCAATTCCACAAGGAGAGCAATATAACATTTTTAAGAACCTCGGTGTTAGGATGAAACCTTGGATACCCTTCCATGTACCAAAGTAGTGCCTTTCTCCATTAATGGTTGAAACTCAAAAAGGCACAAAGGGTTTCAAGCTAAAAGCTAAGATACTGAAGATTAAACCGGAAATTGGTAACAAGAAATGAAAGCAAGAAGAGCAGCCATCAGAACATACCGAGATATAGAATTGGATAGATATTCTGTATTATATACAGCTGGAGCTAGGTAAAGTCCCACAAAAGTTCCTAATGCTATAATGACAAGCACAAGTTTCAAAGTTGGCTTGTAGTTCAAATTCCGATCTTGAACAGGAATTCGAAATGCCTTTTCAATATGATTGAAGACTTTATTTCTTTGGGATCTTCTTTTGCTGGTGTCTTCACTGTAATAAGAAAGCAATCACGAGTTTATAAGGATTATTCACAGGGGCAAGTAAAAGAAAATGCAGAAAGCAACCAAAGGGAAGTATGAATTTTAAGAGCAACTAACAACATAGAAGAAAATTTTCATTAATGAAGTTGCACCATCAAATCATTGAAAAACCTTATCGATAGATATATGAAAACATTGGAAACATGAATCCCTTCATTATCACCTATTCTTTTTTTTTTGGAACACAAAAAAGAATGCAATATTGTCAACTACCAGTCCCGTTTGGGGGTGGGGAAGGAAAAAAAAAATGCAATAACAAACCCGATACTAATAAGCACCAACACTAGTGAATTTCTTTCAAACTCTATTCATCGATTCCTTTCGAAGTGTTACGAATAGATATGAAAAGTATCATACAAGTTTAGTAATGCAACAATGTCCAACACTAAGCCTATATCATCCCTAAACAAAATTTAGATAGAAAAACATAGATCGCATAACATATGATATGTCAAATAAAACAAGCGATATGGATATGCCAAAATGACAAACCTTGAAAAGTAGTTAAAATAAGCAGTTGAGCAGTCATAGGCTAACAAACTTCCAAAGTTACAGAGGGGGTGATATAGAAAAGAAATTGGTATAACCAAAAGAGTTTTTAACTCAAGCACAAGTTGATTCGTATCAATTCCAACCAGATTATTTGTAATTATCACTTCAAGTGCACAACTCCTCTCATTGAACCTAACTCTTTCCATATCAAAATGCAGATTTATAAATGATATTAAAAATTTAAATCACACAACAATGTCCAATGTAAATACACTTTAATGGAATTCAGAAAACTAAAACACAATTTTCATAGAAATTGAAGGGATGTAGACCTTTTGGCGGAATTGAGGTTCCAACTTAAAACTAATTCGTTAAAACCAATTGGTACTAAGTGAAGTAACCCAATCGCTATATAAGGTTATAGTGTTTCCCTTTCTAATACAAAACCCAAGAAAAATTTCATAGATTTTGACTTTTTTTTTTGAATTTTTTGAAACATTTTCCAGAAAGATCTATCCTAAAGGATCAAATTCAGTAAGTACATTCTCAATTATTCCAATTGTAAAATCATTAAACAAACCCCCAAAAAAAGAGTCAAACACTTGAAGTTAATTGAAATCACCATCAAAAATCCAATCAAAAGAAAACCCAGAAAACAAAACAAGAAACACAGAGAAAAGAAAAGGAAATAAACGCACTTTGCTGAAGCAGACAATCGAAGTCGTGGCTCGACCGGACTTGGAGAAGCTCCTCTCATGTTTTTCGAGTCAGCAGCGATATAGAAGCGACAACATTTGATTCGGATTTAGAAAAAAACAAACCAAAATCCAAGCTCCCCACAACCTAAAACAAAGAGAGAAAAAAGATTCTTATTTTCTGGAAACAGAAAAAACAATTTCAAAAAGCAAGTTGAAGAAGAAAAAGGAAAAGAAACAAAGGCGAAGATGAACAAAACCTGTCCCTTGTGATCTGTGAGGGAGAGTTGCTGAGTTGAGTTTTAGGACAGAGGCGGTTAGCTCAGACTTGGTCTGTGTTTTCGTTGAAGTCAAACAGTCGGGTAATGGACGAGGTTATTGGTCAAATCAACCTACTGTTACTGTCCAAAAAAATATACCATTATGGGTTTATCTGCAGTTTTGTACTTGTTTTTTTAGGAAATTACACCGTATACCCCCTTTTCCCTAATCAATTACATTTGCACACTTTTTTAAAAATCATTACATTTGTACCCATTTTTTAGTGTAAAATACTTTTTTACCCTTTCATATTCAGGATTATTTATCTTAATCTCTAAATTTATTTGTAATTTATCATTTTATAAAGGGATAAAATAGGTAAAAAAGTGGCACATATGTAATGAATGTAAAACAAGGGTATAAGTGTTTTGATGCCTCATTTTAGGGGCATTCCTGTAGCTCCCCCTTTTAGATGCCCACATTGACAACACCAATACTATCTCAGTATTGGTTTGGGTTTTAAAACCAATGTTTAAGTGGGCTGAACGGAAAAGTAAGATTTGTAGGTGGATTGACTCATCAAATTCCCAATAAATAGGATCTATACAAGGGAAGTACTCGACTACTTGGATAGTTGCACTAAAGAGATATACTAGCGGCTCTCAGAATTTGAATTTGATTTCAAAAACAAAATTATTTGTTAGAAATAAAATCAAAATCTTGTGGTTTTCACTAAAAGTAACAACCAAACAAAAACAACATTCCAAAACTATTAAGTTTTCTTCTCAAAACCAATAATTTTAAGATACTTGTTTCCAAACTACCATTTCAACATCAATTGTTTTCAAATTAACAAAGGAAAGGATCTCGAGTAACATCTACTATCAGGAATTCAAAATAGTAGGGAGAATAAAATAATAATAAAAAGGCTTCCAATAATCAAACCAACAAAATTGCTCAAGTGTCATATCCATAACTCACTGCCTGTCAAAATTGAAGTTATATACACTGTATCCTGCTCACAACACTATACCTGCTGAAGTACAATTCACTTGAATGCTAGATTTACCCACTAATGATTTACATGAAGGCACCAAAGTGATCTTTATGTCAAGTTTGAGATCAATCTTTGGGTATTTTAGTTCACCAAGTTGTAAATAGATCCTACAAAGTGTTTCAAAATGGAAATTAGGATCCTCTTCATTAGAGTCAAGCTCAACCTAAAACTGTTCCAATACGGTCCCTTAGCTGGAATTGTTAGCTGAGACAGACTTTAGGATCCTCTTCATCAGAATCAAACTCAACCTGCAAGAAGATAATGGGTATAATTCATTATGTTTCTCACAAACATGTTCATTTACTCTTCGGAAGCTCGAACCCACCAATACACTATGGCCTAGTTTTGATTGCATAATATAAGTAGACTTGAATAAGATTTATTCCTCTATATTTTCATCCAATCTCACTTCATCCGGCCATCCAAACTAGGCCTCGGAAATATATATATAATTATTGTAAAAGACACTTACATTCTCATCTTTGTACCATTTCCCATGACAATCCCGCTTCCATCCTGCAGCTGTAAACTTAAGCTCTCTCTCTCGACGCTCCTTGTAATCCAAATGTTGTGGTGCAACTGCCTTGTGAGATGCTCCCACGTCAGGGTTCGAAGCACTCACATTCAAATGAGAAGTTCCAACTGTAAAATCACTATTTCTCAATTTCATATCATGGGTTTTGTTATCCGAATCATGGATAGAAGTTTGGTTGCAGAGTCTTTCAGAAGCAGCCTTTTTTGTTTGTTCGATCAATGGTTTGCCTGCAGACTTAAATTTTTTGCTGTAATTCCCAGAGTTAGTAGAGCCAGCAAGGGTGTGATCCCCTAAGGCTATTCTCTTGTTCACTTCATCTTGTTTTGCTAATTCTCTTCCCTTCTGGTGGGACTCAGCAGCGCGGTGGCGTGATCCCTTGCAATGCATCTGCTCCAGTCAGGAATGTAAATTCAGGACAAAAATGTTGTTCAAGATAAAAGTCTATATACAAAAGAAACAGTTCACAAGTAATTTTTACATACTCAAAAGGGTCCTCAAAATCTCTTCTACATGGCTCAAAACTTGTAAAACAGACATTCTCAAAACAATCACCTGCCTTGGATATTTCGCACTGATGATATAAGCAAAATACTAATTTTTTATTAGAGAAAATTACACTAGAAGCCACTAATTTGTGATTTTTGTGTCAGTAATAGCCACCGTGTATAAAAAGCAGCCAAAAGTATAATTTTGATAAATTTTTTTTTTTAAAAAATGATTAGATTTGTTCACCTAATCAATACAAAGCTAATACAAAGCTGATAAACAAATTTCACCTCAATCAAAGTTTTAATTTCTTGCCAAAAGACGGTTAAATTTTAGCAATAAGAATGACGCAAATGCAACTTCTAACGAGACATGTGACTATTACAAGTAACTATTCAAGTATTTGGTGACAAATATGTTCTCTTAGCTTTCCGACAAGTTATCACGTGACAAAATCAAACAACTATAGAAGTGTCAAATAGGGTCATATGTTACCATTGTTCGCAAAAAGTGGCCACTAGTAGCACAAAATTCAGAAGTCAGTGGCCATGTAAAAAACTGTGCCTTGTTGAAACAACAAAGTCACACGCTTTGGCCATACCATTTATCCATGGTACAAAGTAAAGCAATTTCTCTCATAAATTAGAAAAAATCTGTGAGCTTTTCTCTTTAAATCCCTAATTAAACAACAACAATGATTTAATTGAAAAAAAAAAAAAAAATCCCTTAAAAGCACAAATTTTGGGCATCTTGCCATGGCAATTCTAGAACTCAAATTCAATTCAATTTCAGATCCTAGTCTAATGTGATAATTCAAACAAGAACAAAACAATATGAAAGGAAAGATGAAAGAAGAGAGAAAATTGAAAAAAAAGAGAGCTTTTGGTGACATACCGAGAGCATTAGGGTGGAATCGAAGATGGGATGATGTGAGCAGATGAGGCAAGTATATTTGCCATTGGAGAGCTTCTTGTAGGAGGAAACATCGAGACCTTCAACAACCAGATCTTCCACTCTCCTCTTCCTGTACTGCGCCTCCCTTCCCCAGCTATCTCCTCCGAACACGCTCATCCCTCTCTCTTTCTCTCTCTTCTCGTCCGGTTAGGTAATCGAAATTAACTAAGACCCGGAAACTATTACTTTATTCTAAATTCACCCCATAGTTTGCAAAATATAACTATATTACCTTGTAAGTTGTAACATTTTTTTTTCTTCAGTTATTGCAATTGGAAAATTCAAATGATAAAATTAAAAATAATAATAATCAAAGCTCTTTATTAATTTCCTTCCAATAAGCTCTTTACAAAACGCTCCCTAAAAGACTAATTATGTCAATCCGTAGTTTCATCAAATTATTAGAACAACAAGATTGCGAAATGAAGTTATACTATTTCTATTTGTTACTACTAAACCATAAATAAATAAAAAGAATTATATAATCAGTTCTGATTATTTGCTTAGATAAGAGATAAATTATAGGACTTCAATTCGCATGTTTTTGTTCAAATTTTAGCTGTGCCAGCCCCCACGAAGCCTTGGCACCACGACAAACTTCATCCGTCCAATGCTGCAGTGATAACCATTGCTTGCACCGCAAGCAAAATAGTAGGGGAGCCACCTATCTAACACAAACTCAAACCCATTGCCGGCGCCTTCGTTTGTATCGGCCAACAACCTAGCGTTGCTGAAATCGCAGTTTATGAAGCTTCTAAGATCCGGCAACAAGTAGACATTGTGAGGGTGCGAGCTGTTGCTTGGCGCGTCGTACTTGAAAACTGCATGCATGTCAACCAGCATATATATGTATTATGATCATCTTAAGATGAGGCCAAAATTACAATGTAGAAATTCTAAATATAAAATACAATACAATATAAAATTTGAGTTTGATATGCTAAAGGAATTGCAAAAAAACTATTGAAACTTTTTGCATCAAGGTAGTTATATAGTTAATACATACAATACAAATTGAAAAAAATTGTCATATTTAATGTTAAACTCGCTTATTCGACATACATTCTCGTTATAACTTGACGCGCTTAATTAATTTTAAAGACCAAACCTGATTAGATCTATTTGTATCATAATTTTGTTTTTATAAGTTTTTGAAATTTTATATTCTGCTCCTATTGCCTTGTGATCCTGTCTTTATATTATCATAGCTAGCACAATTTAGCATTCCTCTACTAATACGAATCTAAAAATTATCAATACTATACTCACCTAGAGTGTCATTGAGGTAGAAGGGGCCATGTTTGAAAGCCCAACTTGAGTAACTAAAGTTGAAGTGCCATTTTTGGGAGCCACCCACAATAATCTTGGCAGGAGCCACATTAGTAGTCTTATTTTGGTGGTGATGGTGCAGATGATGCCTGCCATGATGCTGGTGACGCCAATTTGTATGGTTAAAGCCAAATCGCCATTCCCTGCTTGCCAAAGTCCCAGCCACCATCGAAGCAAATAGCATAGCTATAAGCAATCCCTTTGCAAAATTGGAATCCATTTTTTTCCTCTATAGCTATTAACTAAGTACTAGTTGATGCAAATTTCAGATGTTGGTATTGAGGAGAAGACTAGATTGGTTATTTATATGTAACCAAGTAGTGTAAAATGGGTGAATTGGCGTGTTCTATTTCTTATTTGTTCTAAAGTTGGGTTGGTAGAACATGGAAGAATTGTGGAAAGCTAACTTAGATTTGTTTCTAATAAGCTAGTTGATCATTCGTCTTGTTTTAGTCTTTAGTAAATTCATGCATGCCAAGTGTCAAACCCTGTTTTTTAATTTGGCTCAACTAGTTTTCTCTAAGAAGTCTGGTTTGTGTGAGCCTGATAAAGAAACTTTGGTTTGGTCCACCTTTTGATTAAGTTATTGTTTAAGATAATAAGGGAGCGGGCTCTTCATGAAAAGAAAATTAATTAAGTTATGTATATATTAGGGGAAAAAATGTTGATCTATCATTTTTTAAACTACGTGCGAAGATAAGATCATTAAATTTCCCCCTAAAAAAAATATCATTAAATTTCCTACTAGTTTAAACTTTCAACATAAAAATCCCTGTTGATTGGAATCTATATATATATATTTTTAATATTTTGGAAATTTAAATTAATCATCTCTTGTCATCTTCATAATAAAAATTTAAAGGAAAAAACCAAAATATTATCACAATTTAACTTTCATATACATAAATTCACCAGCCTTCTAATTCTGTGGAATTATATTTACACTACAAACAAAAATGGCGTTCATCAATATCGATATAGTGAACCGTCGCTTTTGCGGGTGTCACTAAAAGTTCTTGACTTTTGGTGGCGGTTCAATCTAATTTTTAGGTGGCAGTTTTGACAATGAACAATCACTTAAAATATTGGTAATTTTCGAGTTTTCATTGGCGGTTCATATAGCAAATTGCCACCTAAAAATTTGGTCTTTTTTTGAATTATGCTTCTTTCAAAATTGCTAAAACTTGTTTTACAACCATAATAAATACCAAAACACAATATAATCCAAAAATACATTACCAAAACTTACATTATGGGTGCAACTGAGTAAGTACATATCTAATAAACTTTAAATAGTACGAGTAACACAAAAAAATACATCAAAACCACCACGTGGATCGTCCTTGTTGTCTGCCTTGTCTACAAGTCACATTAAAATCAAACTTAGAAACATGAGAAATATACTAATTGTATCAACTGTATATTTCAAAATTCACAAACAATCAGTGGTAAATATACTTATTATTTTTTCTTTCTATTTTTCTTCTCACGGTCGTCCAAAGCCACATATTCCCCATCACAATCATTGCGAATAAACATGAAGTAATCTTCATCTTCTTCCTCCATGTTTAACATGGGTACTCCTCTTGAGAATGATGTAGTATCTTCAATATTGTCACAAATATCATCACTCTCAAGTTTGGTTCTTTTGTGGGTAAGTACTACACTCCATCTAGAATCTAAGGGATCTACAGAATAAAATAGTTGTTGCGCTTGAAAAGCAAAGATAAAGGGATCACCATGATGTTAGAAACCCTTACTCAAATTCACCAATGTGAATTCATTCTCATCCATCCTTTTGCCACTATTGCTATCAACCCAGCAACATTTAAACACAACGACTCTAAACTTGGTGTAGTCTACCTCCCAAATCTCATCAATTACCCCGTAGTATGACATGTCTACACATATCATATTTTTATCTTTAGCACTAGAGAAATGCATTGCCCAGGACACTAAAGTCACCATGCTATTTTTTACAATGCTACTCATATCTCTTTTTCTCGTGTAGAATTGATATCCACCCATCGAATATGCACTATAAGTTAGAACTTGCCTTCTACGACCGTCAGGTAACCACTCAAGAGTCTCTAAAACTATCACATTCAACTTTGATAGTTCCTTAGATGCT
>WUAT03133607.1:0-12432 GCA_010015005.3 Ulmus americana | reverse complement strand
GGGGCCGGGATAAGAGATTTTTATAAATACCATTCCCGAACTATTTCCGGTCAAAGAATTTTTATAAATACCATATCTAGACCATTCTTTAAAATTTACACCATTCTTAGACCATTAGAGGCAGGCCTTGTGGGAAAAATTGACATTCCCAAGTATAACCTCCGTTTTTGCATCTTCGGACAAGAGAAATTTTTCTTTTTGTGAAATTTGGAATTTTAAATCAACTTCTGAACTTGTTGTACGATTAATTAACTTAGCATATCGTAACTCAACTTGCAGTACTGTAAAAGTCAACAGGGTTCATCTGTTGGGGTTTAATGACAACGCTCGAATCAATCCAACTTCCTCCTAAAACTTGCGTATCGCTTACCATTGCTATCCAAATCTTATCGACATGGTTGGCTTCGTCTAATTGTCATTGTTGTAGAAGTAATATTGGAACATCCATCAACATATAAAAGCTTTGTCATCAATTTCGATTATTGTGATTTAAAACATCACAATCTAGAATGTGGACCATTCGTGATGTAATCCTCACCCGTTAATCATTTGGAGGTGGCAAAAAAACAAAATCGGCTCTAACATGTTACTTGTATGTGTTGTCAAGCCTATAGAGACCAACGCGTCTCTCTGACTGTAAGGGACCGTAACTGTTCGGGACCGAATACATCTCCTATATTGCTAACAATAATTCTAAGAAAATATATCAACGGGTGTCGTTAACGTGTGCATATAGACTTAACTAAATTATTATTATTATTATTATTATTTTCTTCTAAATGTCTTAATTATGTTATTATTTGCAGTATTTAACTTTTAGAATCATTAATTTGTTATATTTTCTATTTTTTTTTTATTCTCCTTCTTTAATAAATAATTTGACAATAAAATTATAAAAAATTATTTGATTTGTGGTTTGGTACAATGCCCGTATCAAGAATGTCTATGCTGAGTCATCAAAGTCTGTTGGTTTTAAGTTCGTTGGTTATATTGAGTTTGAAATTGAATGTAAACTATTCGTTTTTTGAAGATGTGGATATATAATGAATGTTTAGACAAATAGTTTGTATAATTTTTCGATATGTGCTTTTTTTTACTATTTCATTTTAATTGATTTATGCTAGTTTTCTTTTGTTAGAATAATAAGAACGGACAATTTATTGTTGGTCCAAATTAATGGTGAAATCTGACTTATTGTAGAGGTATAATAGTGGAAAATATATATATAAAAATAGAAATTAATAAAAAATTATTGTCCTCTACATGCCACATTAGCAAGTTAGCTCAAGTTAACAGACATTCTAATAGAATTGCAGAAAGAAATACATTCCTCCAAAAAATAGCACTATTAGAATATTTGGAAAAAGTAATAATTTAATTGCATCTATGTGTACCAATTAATGACACTTATTGATATATTTCCAATATATCAATAAATAATAACTCAAAAGCCAAATATTATAAATAATAACTCATTTGGACTATTTAAAAAAATTAATGACTCATTTAGTACAAAATACACCAAATAGTAATCTCTACCATTAAGATCCCTAATTTTAACGAATGAAAATTATTTTTGAAATACTATTAAGATCCCTAATTCTAACGAATGAAAATTATTTTTATTTCAAACATAACACACAAGATTTTTTTATAATAAAAAGAATAATTAACCCTTTTGCCTCCTAACTTTTGATGTGAGTGACATCTTACCCATTTCCCTTCTTCAATTTTCTCTCATGTGCCGCTTAAAATTAAAAAATGGGTATCTTCCCCGTCGTGAGAGTGTTAATTTTTTGACAGGCATAGCTGATGTGGGGGGTGGGTATGGACGAATTTGTCCTAAACAAAAATATTAATTTGGAAATATACATGGAGCTCAAATTTGTTACAAAATTTATCGAGCCAGAATGGTTCACATAAAATTTGGACAAATTTCATTTATATTCTTCTACTTTTTACAAGTAGGATGAATAATACAATATAAGAACAAAGAGAATTAGAGAAAAAGTAACAAATTTTTATTTCTCGTACATTTCTAAATTAATATTTTTGTTTAGGGGGCATGGGAAAATTCAATTTTAAAGGGGTAAAAGTTTACTGGTGATAAAAGTGAAGGGGCAAAAGAGTTAATTGTTCTCTCTAATATAGTAATATGTATAAAGAAAGCTTTTATTTAGAAAACAAAAGTTAAGTAGTAGGCTTTTATTTTTTATTTTCTAAACGTTTTGTACTTTTATAGATTTTGCTTTGACTTTTGGGTCTTTTCAAAGGTTTTTATAACTCAGGTCAAACAAGACTGCATGAAATTTGACCCCAAGAAAAGTGGCTGCTTACGATTCACCTAACCATTAAAATAGGGTAAATAAACCTTTGTTACGCCGAGTTCACGAGTTGACAATTTTGGCTCCCAATAATTCCGTTATATAAAGTTTTATTTAAACATATACTAAACAATAATGGAGTAACCTGGTCTTACATGTTAGGAATAGTTGTTGAGAAAAGAAAATAGAAAAAAAAATAATAATACTTTTTTGTAAAGAAAATATTTGATTATATCATTTCAAATTCATGAAAGGAAACGAAAAAACCAGAATTTTATATAGAGGGATCCACAGTATCGTGTTGGACCAAATACCGACACCAAATACACATGACTTCACTTAAATACACAACCTCATTAAATTTTGTGGAGCATACATTCTTCGACAATTATTGACTTCTATCTACTAGTAATGAGCAATGATAATGACCAATGTTTCTCGAGAGTTCTGAAACCTGCTAATTTTATACAAGAATTATAAGATCTACATAAACAGATGATCCAGCTTTTTTATATGCGTTGGGAATTATCAAAATCTTGTAAATAATGTTTCTTTTTCTTTTTTCTTTTTTAATAATTAATTTTATCATTATTATTTGACTTGAATCGTAACTGATACCAAGTTTAATCATGTTAGCATATTACAGTAAAAAAAAATCATATTAGCATATGTAATAGGGGAAATATCGATAAATGTTTTAGTAGTTTAAAATTTTACGTATTTTTTTATAATTATTTTGTAATATATCATAAAAAGTTATATTTGATTTTTTTTTTATATATATATAAATAAATCTTCTTTTTTTTTTTAGTAAATTGTTTGGTAAAAATGCCAGGGTATTTTTATAATTTAAATTTTATACTATTATTGCATAATATATTTTATGAATTAAATTATTTTATTTTTAATTTGTTAATTCAACAAAGAATCAAATCTAAAAACTAACATAATATATATAAACTTATATAAATTTTGTTTCAAAAAATAAACTATCAAAATTCTATTCAAAGCGTTTTTTTGTTTGTTTGAAAAGCGTGATACCTATATTCGATTGTTACAAAGTTATGTCATAATTATTTAATATAATATAATTTGTGAAAATAATAGACTGTAATATTGGAGTTGTTGGATGGCAAACATTTTTACCCTCATCGAGGCTAAAATCCAGGAAACTTTAGATCAGAAATTTGGATAGAATCAATCAGCCTGGAGTTTGGACGGACAACCCTTTGTCATAAATCGTTATAATGAAAGAGATCTTATGCGTAAAGAAGGAAGAGATTCACGGTCCACAGGACCACAGCCATACAAATAACCATAAAAAGATATCTCTATTTTTTACTTTATTTTTATTCTTCTATAAATGAAGTTAATAATTTAGCCACGCCTGTTTGGGTCGGTTCACGCAATATCCATAACTACTGATTCAGATTTTGGTATGATTAATCGTCGCCGTAATTTGTACGTCCTAATTTATATTCAAATTTTTTGCTCATTTTTATTTTCCAATAATAATAATAACAGCTGTTAAACCAAACTATTACCAAGACGTTAAGAGGAGTTCGAGTTCTTCTGTTCTGTGTAGTAGTTGGTAGAGAATGTTAATCTTCATGGCAACTTGGTTAAGGTGGCAGAGGGGTGTGTTGTCTACAACGTTGTTGAGTTTTAATATGCACAACTTTGTCACTGAATTCTGATAGTGTTTAATCTTGAATACGTCTCCTCATGATGTTTTTTTTTAAAAAATTAATGTAGATGTAGCGTTAAAGAAGGGTATAAGAGGCATTGATTTGGGGTTAATCTCAATGATAGCAGTGGTATAGGTTGTGAGGTTGATGACGGTTGGGTCGTCCAGTTAATTTATTGTTTAAGGATACATGAATAGAGTAAAACTGTTAGCAAGAGATTAAAGTTTTTCTACATGGGTTTGGCGGATCCGGTCAGCAAAAGTCAAAAGTGAATGTTGAGTTTTTTTAGACTGACACATGTCTCATCTGAATAGCTTTCACTGCTTGGTCTGATGTCATCTCGACCCCACCTCATTTTCTATCTCATGCTCTGGACTTGTCCAAGTCACTTCACTAGATATTTTGTAATTATATCGTTTTTATTCCAAAGTCTTTGCTTATAAAATAGGGCAAATCATTTATTGTAATTCAAGGCAATTAATATCCGACTTCCTTTCTTTCAACTACTCAATTCTTATATCTTCTTTGTAAGCAGCTTCCAAACGCTCTAATTAAGAGTTTAGAACAAATTGTTTCTTCAAGAGTTAACAAAAATTCCAAATTTTTTCTTTGAATGTCTTTTCCCAAATAGCTTTTCTATTCTATTTTTCACAAAACCTGATTTACTTATCTAACTCACACTCAATTGTTCTTCGAAATCGGTCATAATAATGCCAAAATTTACCAGTCTAAGAGTACATATTAATAGAGAAGATTTGCATGTCTTAAAAGTGATTTTGTGAGAATTGAAGTAATTATTGGTATTTGTTAATTAAATATAATGTTACTAAATTGTTATATAATCCACTAGTTGTAAGATTTTCTAATATCGAATTAATTATAAGCCAAAGATAAAGAGAGGAACAAAAGTCCAAATCTATCATGCTCGGACAATAGAAAATTCAATAAAATATTAATGTAAGGCCACAATATTAAAAATTGTTTCTCCTTAAAATTCACGGTGGTGTTGTGCCCTCCGTTCAAACGCGGCCTCTTGACTTTACAGCTAGCATAAACCAGAAAAATACATAAATTCTATGGAAACTTTTCGGCAAGGTACAAATAGAATTTATCATATACAATTGAGCAATATAATTTCACACGTCTCAATTCTCCTCAAACTTGAAAAAAGATGGTTTCACAATAATAAGATAGTTCAGTTCGCTTTCTATCTGAAGAATTCACAGAGCTTCAAATATTTTTCTTCTTTTATTCCATGACGAGTATTTTGACACATTTGTAAAACTTCAAAAGTAAATAGCACAATTTATCAATTTAACATAATTTGGAAAAAGGGTGAAAATTTGGCGATTAGTGAGATTTACCCAATATATAACTAGTTAAAAAAAGCAATATTATAAAGTAAAAGAAATAATGAATGAATCAAAGAATAAAGAATACAATCAATTATTTGTAATTAGATTACTAGTCTCTCTTCCTCACTAAGGGTACTAAAAGAATGGTTGCAACTACTATGTTAAACAATTTACAGTAAAATAAGCTACTTCATAACCTCCTCAGTAATCTACCAGCTTCCCTTCATCATCTTCAATCGTCAGCATCCTACTCTTCGATCAATCAAATTTAATAGCAACATCAACTGAACTACGATTAACACAAAGAATTGCCCATCAAGTCATCAAGATATCCTTCTCTTCTCTAAACTCCAAAACAGAGACGAATCATGTCAATCTATTTGTTAATCATATGTAACAGCCCATCTGGATCACCATCACACTAATGTCATCGAAAGAGCCTCTTGAAGCAGCTACTTCCACAAGCTTTTTGCAGGCAAACAATGCTTCTGGCTTGTTAACACCTACGCACATAGGGCGAACGATGTCTACTGCTTCCTGATTGTTAACCTGAAACCAAACATAGAAACCAATATAGTTCAATAATTGACCCAATATTTGGTGCTTTTAAGGTTCAAAACTACTATAAACACTCGCAATTGACAAGAATGAGAGATATATAATAGCTTACCTTATCCCACAATCCATCTGAAGCCAAGATTAAGAACTCGTGTTCGGGTTGAATTCTAAGGACCTGTGTCTCTGGTTCTGCTATTACAAATTGTTTAAGGTGGCGATCTCCAACCCCTCTAGATACAGCTAGTGATCCCTGAATTCTCCACATACCATGGCATAAATCAACATAGCCACCCTGAAAAGTAGAATTCAATGTTCATATCAGTCTTAATTCCAAGAGAACAAAATTTAAAGCAAATGGAAAAACAATACAAGGACTATCTTCTTACCAAGTTCTCAATTCTGTCTCTTTCGTCTTCTCTCGAGGGCCGGTGGTCAGAAGTGAGGGCCTCAGCAGCACCTCCTCGGCTCATCACAGCTCGGCAATCGCCGGCGTTAGACACAACAAGGTTGCCATTCCTGATCAAAGCAGTCACACAGCAAGAGCCACCGCGGAAATCCTCCTTGAGAAAGTCGGAATCAGTCTTGAGGTAGCCATGTTTAACTGCCTCCTCAATGTTATCATCATCATCCCTTCTTACTACTTCATCAAGTATGTTCTTATCCAAGTTGTCTGCTGCAAATTCTGCAGCTTTTGCACCGCCATGCCCATCAAACACACCAAAAAAGGCCTGGAAAAGATCAATTTATACATCATGTCACCTTCAAATTCTCCACTCATTCATTCAAAATACTAAATTGAACAACTTAGATCCTGTTATAATCATAAAAACTAGACATTTGAGGGGAAAAAAGAGTTAACATTACCTGCTTGGAATCACCTTGGAGATTAAGAGTAGCCGAGAACCGATCCTCCATAGCCTCTCTCCTTCCCCTCTTGCAGTAAACAGAGTACCCATCGCTCTCAAACTCCACAATTTCTCTCCACGTCGCCGGCGACGACGTCGCCGGAGGAGCCTCGGAGCTCCAGGAAGCCACCGGAATGTCCAGCTTCGCCGGCCTCTTCCTCTTGAACACCGTACTCGGAGACGAGGCTGGAGGAGCCGCGGCCGAAGCCGATGTAGACGTCGATAGCCCCGTGGGAGGCTTCGGAATCCGGAAACGGAAAGGCGAAGAAGGCGACGAGGGAGCCGAAGAAGAGGCGGACGATGAACATTGTGAAGGCTTAAGGTGAGCTAGGCTTAGGGTTAGGGTTTCGGGAGAGGAAATTATAGAGGTTTTGTTGCAGAAGAGAGAAGACGACGGTGAGAACACCGGAGAATTCGAAACGGCGACAGAGCACGACATGTCGTTGTTCCGAATTTGCTTCTTCTTGTTTCGGGAAATTGTTCTACTTTTTTTGGTTTCTGTATTTTTTTCCTTTTTCTTTTTCTTTGGACGCTGTTTGGAAATGAAAGACAAGAGAGAGAGAGAGAATCGTTTGTATTTATGGAGAGGCCAGAGGGCGGTCATTAGTGGGTCCCCGTCTTCCGTGTTTGTAGATCGGTCCTTAGACTAAATTTAACGAATCCTCTGACTACTGATTAGGATACTAGGAAAAAGTCTTTTTTGCCCTTAATCTGTTCCCCAATTTGTTTTTCTTTCTTTTTTCTACAAATCAATTTAAGTAAGTTTCTCATTACCAATTGGTAACATTCCATTTGTGTAATTAGGAAAGTTTTCTTGTAAATACTTTTATTCCTAAAACTTCATTGTTCTATTTTTATTACAATTAATCTGTTTTTTGTTCGTATTCTAACTGATGGTAATCTAATTAATAGTAAAATAAATGAGAGAAGCGAGATTCAGATTCTAAAGCCGATCCGTTCAAAAAAAAAATAATTTTAAAGCCGTTACTAAATAAAAAATATATATAATCCGACATTTATAAATTAATACGATTCGTTATACAGTATTTTATAAATTAGTGAAAGTTATTAATTTATAAAACAAATATTTTAAAAAAATATATGTCACTACTTCTACATTTAGAAAGTCTTCATCATGCAAATTTAGTTTTATATATGCATTGTTTATAAGTTGCCAAAGAGCTTGGTATACATCTTCAATCAAAAAAATTAAATTCAGACGAACAAGCAATAGAACAAGAACTTTGTAATTGTTGTTAATCAACTTCTAATTCATCATCCAATATCTATTAATACCCTCTTAAATCAAGAGGAGCAACAAATTGCCCATAAGAAAATACCAAATAAAAATCTCATAGCAATTGTATTGTCACAAGACTATCATAAAGAAAAAGTCAAAAAAGATATGGATGATGACCCCCATTGGCCTAACAAAGATAAATTAGGTGCCTTTCACTCGTATATTTCTTTTTTCAACCTTTCAAATATCACTCATATTTTAGTTTATAAAGTACTCTAAGATACACAATTTGAGATTAGAACAACCGGGAAGCAACAAGCTACTCTAGATAGATAGTTTTCTAAAAAAAAAAATTCTGCTAATTAATTTTTTGTTGTTGATATTTTGTATTAATTATTAGATAGTAGAAATATTAAATTATGTCTATAGAAAACGGTTGGTTTCATAAAATTTTATTAAAGGTCAGAGGTTATTAATTATTAGAGTAGTAATTTAGAGGAGTTAGATTGTATATGACTCATGTTCAAATTCTTAAAAGGTAAATTTTGTTCTTAAAAACGAGATGTTGGATGGATCCCAACTTTTTGAGTAGTTCAATTAGGTACCCCAAAATTCTATTTAAATTCATCTAAGTATCCTAACGGTTTACTTTTTAAAACAAATATAGTTCTACCCTCAATTTTAAATATAGAATATAGCTTGTTTTAAAAATAAGAAAAAAAAAAACTAAAAAAACTCAAAACCCACCCCTTTAATCTCTCTCCGATTATCACCCCTCACCCTTGCTAGAGTTTCATCTTCCTCATCCCACCTTCCCATTCCAAGTCTAGAAAATGAAAAGAAAAGAAAAATTACCATGCTATTGGAGGTGGGCAGAAAACGAAAAAAAAAAAAAATTCCAACATATATGTGATGAAACATTGAAGCTCTAGAACATTGAAATGCCTCTGAAGCAACAAAATAATCGATCAAGGTGGCTGTTTGGTTTGCAATTCTGAAGTATTTTAAACAGAGTATTCTAAATAATAAATTTTAAATAGAATTTTGTTTGATTGAGAATATTCTAAACATAATTTTTATAAAAAATGGTAGGGTTTACGAAATTTAATAATAATAGAATATAAATAAATAATATTCTATTAAAAATGTGGTAAAGATATGTAATATTTTATTGAAAATGTGGTGAAGAGTTGTAATATTTTATTAAAAATGTAGTGGAGAGAGGTATTATTTTATTAAAATATGGTGAAAAGTGAGACCCACCAAAAAAAAATTATTGTTGCAAGAAAAAGAGATTTTTTAGCAACTTGCGAAACAAATAACGATGAGTTTTTAAAATAATAAACAGCCCCCTTGATCGTTTAAGCACAAGTCCAAATTTCCTCAAAAAAAAAAAAAACCCACACTATGAACATCATATTCAAACCATGAAAAATATAATATTGTAATCAGATTCAACCCTATATATATTCTTCAAAGATAAGAACCCAAAACAAAACCAGATGCAAACACCTAAACCCCAACATATTCTTCAAAGCTAAAAACCCAAACCAAAATAATATTCAACCAATATTGTAATTAAAGTCAAAATGCAACCTTAAGACAATATAAAATTACATATATAAAAAGGTGAGAAAAGGGTGGGAAGAAAGAACCTGAGTAAAAATTTTCTTGGGCAAATTGGAATTTTCCTCGTAACTCTCACTTCCAGGTCTTTGAATTTTCCCCACCACATCACACCAACCAAGTAATTTCAAGCCTTAATCACCAAAACTAAAAACTCATGAATTCAAAACATAAAAGAAATAATAAACATACAAATTGAAAATCAAACAATGAATCTTCAATAAGAAAGAAATCAAACTTAGATTTCTAAAGCACAACGCTATCAGACCAACATCTACGACAACTTTGTTGTTCTTCTTCATTGGCCTCATCATCAATACTTACTGATTGCTGAAGCACACCGGCCAATGTCGTTCAAATTGTCACATATCTGCGCGAGAACTCAACTCTGGTCGACCCATCCACAATTGTTCAAGGCTTTTCGTCACTATTCGCTTTTCATCGTTGTTCAATTTTTGTTGCCGGAGATGGAGATAGATGTAGTGAGTTTGGTTATGTGATTGGGAAAAGGAGGAAAACCGTTTTTGAGAGATAGTTTTATTTCTGATACTTTATTTTTAATTTTATTAATTGTATTAGTTTTAGTTTTATGTTTATTTAATTATTGTTATTTTTTAAATAACTTGTATTTTATAAAATATTTATATTTAAAATTAAGGATAGAATTGTTATTTTTTAAAAAAATTCACAACAAAAAGGTATGAAGAATTTAAGTAGTACTTGAAATTCAATTCTAACGTCTCCACAATTATGATAGAATTTTCCTTTCATATAAATGTAAAAATGAAATAAAAAAAATCTAAAACAGGGGGGCAAAACTGTCATTTAAGAAAGGAATATAGTTGTCCCAAAATAATATATTAAGGTTCTTCAAACGTTTTTATGAGTGTGGAAACAGTGTGATTGACTCGCCACTAAACCAATGTAATCCAAATTTTTAGCTTTCCTAGCTTCCTTCTCTCCGAAGTTGAAGACGATATTGGCGCAAGCACAACCGAATAGCCAATCACATCCCACTGGCCCCACTTTGCCCTTGATTTTTTTGAAGCCAACTTCGCAGAAGTTACCGTTGTGAACACGTTGACGATGTGGGTGACCGTTGGGAGCTCTAATCCTCCACGTCACTATCACGCTGCATTTGTTTTTTCTTGTCCTTTCTTTAATTTATTTTCTCGACTCTTGAGGGATTTCCGCTTTCCCACTTCCGGTTCAGTTTTTGTTTTTGTTTTGAATGGTTATTTGGTTAAGCAATGTGCCTGTTTGGCGGATAATCGAAAATAGGGTAGTAATGTTTTTAATATCTTATGTTTTATTTTGTTTGGAGTATTAAAAATATTAAATATTATTTTTAAAAGTTTTAAAATATTATATCTATCTATCATAGCTTTAATAAAAGAGTTAATTATTCCTGTGGCCGTCGAAATGTATAGGCATTTTCAAAATGGTAATCAATCTCGAATTTCGTGTTAAAAATATGATTTCATATAGAATTAGTTACTATAATAGTCACTCTTAGTATTTGTAGTGCCAAAATAGTCATTGGTTTCGAAGTTCATGACATGGGCTTGTCTGTGATTACGGAAATTGAGAAAGATTATATGCAAATAGCTTTCATTAGTTTCTATAGTTTGTATATAGATAACTTATTTATTAATTCTTGAGAAAACCAATGGGCCTGTTCGAGACGAAATTTAAACAGGATTTTGGTGATTTGAGCAGGATAATTTTTTGAATAAAATTCTAAATTTTTTGGTAAAAGTAAATGGGGTCTGCAAAATTAAAAAATAATTTATGTAAAATGTGGTAAAAATATTGAGGTTTAATAATAAAATAATATAAAAAATAATATTTTATTTAAAAGGTGATGAGAATATTAATAATATAATGTAAAATGTGATACGGTATAGATGTGTAAGATGTAAAAGGTGATAGAGTTTAGGTGTGTAAAATGATAAAATAGAGTAGGATGATGTAAAAGGTGGTGGAGTCCACTTGATAAAATAGAATATGATAATAGTTAGAATATGAAAAAATAAATAAATAAATAAATAAACATTTTTTTGAGAATTTTGAAGAATGTGATAAGATATGATTTTTTTTGTGTTGGGTCTAGAATATGCCCATTAATATGAAAAATACTAGAAAAATTACTTTTAGATTGTTGTGATATCTGATTAAACAAATTCAACAGCAAATTAGTTCCAAAAAAGAGTAATTTTACCATTTTTACAAACTCACAAAACTGAAAAATTTGAAATTCAAATCTCATATCATCTCAGAAAAATCGAAAACTTAGATAAAAGAACAAATCTCATAATAATTCAAGAGAATCAAAAATTAAAACCCAAAATTAAGAGATGAGAACATGGATATCAATCATATCACCAACTTTGAGACTGATAGCTATTTTGGGATAGGAAAAACAAAAAACAAAAAACAAAAGTGGCTACTATAGTAATTAATTCTACATGAAATCACCTTTTTTTCACGAATTTCAAAATTAATGGCCATTTTGGTACTGCTAATACCTTTCAGTAGCCGTAGGGGGTAATTAATCCTTTTATCTCTTTCAACTACTTTTTAATAAAATATTACCTATATTCACTGCATTTTTAATAAACTATTACTTCTCTTCATCACCTTATTTCTTTTTAATAAAATATGACATTTCTCCACTACTTTACTACTTTTAATAAGGGGTCAGTGGCTTATATGACCCACCAAACAAATAAAATA
>WUAT03133497.1:0-12433 GCA_010015005.3 Ulmus americana | reverse complement strand
ATTGTGTTGATATTTTGTGATAAACTATTTAATTCTTCAATTTTGTTTATTTGAAACTTTATATATTTTTATATAGTGTATTAGTCAAATGGGTTAAACCAGTAAAAAATATCAAATATATCAAATATGTGAGACTGGTCATGTCGATCAACATGTAGTGCGTGTTAGGTTAGGTCAGGTCGACACGCGAACACGATGGGTCGGGTTAGGATTGAGATTTCTTGACACGAAATATAAACGAGTCGAATTATAGTTGACTAACTAGACACGTCAATCCGTCATGACTCGACACGCGACACGAATTGTCACCTCTACCAATACTGAGCTGATTCCTCAACAAGAGGTGCTTAGGTTAATGATTTTGGCCTTCAAGATTTGAAGGTGTTTGACAATGCTATCCAAGAAGTCTCCAAGATTAACAATCCATGCATCCTGACTAACGAGGATGAGGCTTTAGTTCGTGATATTAAGCTCTTGTGCGAGAAGTTGAATGTAATTTGTGTTAAATATACGCTAAAAGAGTATATTCGAGTCGCTCTTTGTATTGCATAATTTTTTTCTAAATTGTTTGAGTCTTGTGTTATAAATTGAAACGAACAAGTCACACCTGACTCATAAAAGCTGTATTAGAAGACTTACATGTTGCTTCTTAATAATATATTGCTGTTTTTTCTTTAAAAAAAAACAATTAAAATAACTTTTCAGAAAGAAAAAATATATATCTACAAATGATGGCTTAAAAAGTGTAGGTAGTGGGGGAAAATTTCCTCAAGCCTGTCATCACGCACGATGGCGGCCAGTCGAAGAGCGTGGGATTTGTATTGAACGTAAGAGATGCTTCTGTCACGCAAACCCAGCACTTCATGACGTGGGGCCCACTGTATATTTCCCTCCATTTTCTAGCCCGACACACCCCTTGTGCAATTGTAAGAACAAATATTTATTAAACAATAATAATATTTTTTCATTTTTTTGGTAATCGATTAATAATATTGCCCATCAATTAAAGTAAAAAATATTCTCAAATCAAAGAAAAATAAAACTAAGATTGATAACAGAAATATATATATTTTTGAGAAGATTGGTAGGAAAATGAAAAATAAGGAGTCTTAATAAAATTAAAATAATAATGAGAAAGCATAACAGCAGTTAGTTGCTTAAAGATGAAGTGGGTGGACCACTGCCATTGTACTGACCAGGCTTACAACAAAATATCCACACGAATAATGGTCCGTTTGACCATTATTCTTTCGTATATGAGATTATTGTTCAAGCGACTATATGGAGGGTCTACTTTAGAGCTAATAAATATAAGCCTACTTTTATAAGATTTGATCTAACAAGCCTTTGTAGCCTTCCTATTCAAGGGCTGTGATCGACATTTGGCTCTCACTTCCGTCGGATTTAGTATCTCCGACTCCATAACCCCAACTCCCTTTTCTTATAACACGCTGGTCGAAACTTTCAAACGGCGATCGTAACATGTTTGAATTTTAATATTGTAATTCTTCGATGATATAGTGATTCACAGAAGCGGAGGTCATCAACAATTGTGTGTGGATCTCCTACGTCATTGCCGACGATACATGAAGATCCAACTATTATTTATTTATTTATGTTTCCCTTAAATTTTTAGTTTTGTGTTTGTAAATAGGGGTGTATCTCTATTCATATTATTTGTTTTATGTTTTTTGCTTTGTAAACTAAAAGACATTTTTTTAGATTTAGACTTGATATGGCTACACGAGATTTGTATGCTCTTAGAATAATTATTTGTTATACTTACCTACATCGTAGTTTGTCTTTATTTGACAAGATCATGTTTGGAGGTTTTTCTTTAATTAGACATTACCGATTGGTATGCCCGATTTGTATAATGATTTTTTCTTAAATAAAGATTTTCCCTTAAAGAAAAAAAAAACATTTTTAGACTGCATTTGATACGCAGGATAAGACTGAAATTAGCACAGAGAATTGGACTATAATGGATTATGCTAAATGTATACTGTATTTAGTGCAATGTCGAATTAGACTATTTTTTTTATAAATTAAATTAAATTAATTTAATAAAGTAATATAAATATCTATATTTTTAAAGTACATAATGTAAAAAATATAAATTTAAAAATGAAATTTTTTATGAGGTGGCAATAAAAATAAAATTCCTTAAATGAGAATAAAATGAAAAAGGAAAATTAATGCTAAAAAAATAATTTCTTTTTATTGTTTGAGTTTCATCTTTTCTTTTCATTGAATTTTATTTATATCTCTCTTTTTTTTTTTTGTAAAGTTTTTTTTGAGTTTTATTATTATTATTATTATTATTATTATTCAGAATATATTCTAAAAATTTGAAGAAAAAAATTCAAAAATTATATAAATCATTTTTTTAAAATAATAATTATATTTATCAATTAATAAATTATTCTTTAGAAAAAGAAAAAAAAACCCTAAGATTCAAAGTAACAGTGGGCCTCCACATTTTTTCCTCTTCACTCCCAAAACCTATCTCAAAATATACATCACCATTTTGAGAATAAGGGATAGTTTATCCCAAAAATAAAGAAAAAACAATCCTAATCTTAATTTCAATCCCGTCAAACAAACGCAACCTTGTGAGTTGTGACCTTCAACTTTCGAACATTACTTCATCTAATATCACTTTATTTTAATTTTTAACTCATAAATAATCAGATAAATAGTAGGTATATAACTTTGTGCGTAGTTTCAAATTTTTTTTAATTAAAAGCAAGAATGAAAATTCAACCATATAAATGTGAACAAAGCAGCCGTTCAAGATAGTGAATCTACGCTTTTCCACAATTCTTCAAACATAGCAAACACAATAAAGGTTGTGTATTGGGATTGTAAATGGACAAAGAAGAGAGGATCAAGAAGAATTTGTACATCTAATGTTAAAGTGTAAAATAAAGATATGAGAGATGAAACTTTATGATGCCGACTATGGCCTATGTTTATACTTTTTGACCATTTTAACTTTCTTTTTGTTTTTCTATACAAACCGCCCTAGCTTTTATTGAGCTTTCTAAATTGTCGTTTTTGTTCATCTTAATCGACAAACGACACTGTTTAACAAGCATCTTGTTAATAGCCTAAACCCGAGCTAGACGCGTGATAAAAGAATGGACGACTCCATTTTTATCTTTATTGAGTTGAAAGATGGAAGTATTAAACAAGTTTGAAACAAAATGGGGGTGGTACGATGTGAAATAATGAAAGGGGAATCTTTTGTACCAAAATTGCAGAGAAAAGTTCATGTGAGTTGTGCAGTTTGCAGTTGCAGTGATCGAATTATAAGGATGTGTAGTTACACTATGTTATTTTATTAGTGTGGTGGTCCATTGGATTTTATATTTAGGAGGGATAATCATATTTAAGGTAGTGAGTTTTTCAGTTATTGTAAGAAAGATATTAGGATAATATTAGGGTGATGTGTTATATTTTAATTTGCTAAAAAAACATGTTAATTTTTTACTTAAATATTTATAGAATAATAATGGTTCCGTTTTTTTTTATCATTTTATATTTTTTGATGATTTGAATACTATTTTGGATCATATACTGTTTTTTTTTTTTTGTTATTTTTTCTATTTTTCATATTTAGATTACGAAAAGAATATTATCTTAACTTTTTTTTTTTATTTTTACTATTTGAATTATGACTACAATCACGAAAAGAGTATTATTTGTAGAATGCTGTTTAAATACTCTATTTTGAATCTCTAAAATAAAAATTATGTTTAAATCACGAAAACAATATGTCTATGTAGAAACTCTAAATTAATATTAGTTCATTAATACGAAGTTTTTGCAATAAAATTCAAATTTTATCAATATCTTTATTTATTTATTTATATTTATATATATATGCGATGTCTTTATAATTGAAATAGTTGATGGAATATATAGTACGTAATATAATATAAGCAGGAAATAATTAATTGAATATGTGTAGTCCGACATAGTTAAGGCAACAATGATTCATCCACGCATGGGCAATTTAATTACATATTATAAGATAATTTGTTTGATATATTTTAGGGAAGCAAATGTATATCACTGTAAGATGGAAACACGTGCGATGCATTAAATGATAAACGAGATTATAGAACCAAAAGCTAATTCGATCTATACTCTAGTTGTAATAAGAAATCAAATTAACACAAAAAGGAAAAATAAAGAAAAAGAGGTGAAAGCTAAAGAACCGACAGAGAGGGACAGCACAATGTAGAAGAAACTAAAGTGAAGCATGATGGTTTCCGTTTTTTATTTCTCCTAGGATTAGGATCACGAAACTTGCTTTTTAACTTCAACTAACAATTCCCGCTTAATCAGGCTTCCCATGGGCTCTATTTCTAGATTAATCATTTTTTACCGTAACTTTGAAATACGTAAAATTATATGTAAGTATCTCTAGTTACACAAAATTTTAATTAGTACATCAAATTTTGAAAAAAGACAAATGGTGTCCTCTCATTTTCAAAAATTACTTCTGAGTACTATGGAGTAACCAATTTTTATAAAAATGTCAAAATTATCCTTACTTTTAAAATAAAAGATTTTTATAAAATAATAATTATTAAAAACTTAAAATAAATAAGTGGGTGAAAATTGGGGTTTTTACGTGATTGTTGTTATTTTTGGGATCAATATTGAGTTATGTGATTTGACTCATGAAATTTAAGTTATGTGATTTGAGTCATAAAATTTGAATTTGTGTTTGGAAAAGTATTTAAAATTAGAATCCGAGTTTTAAAAAACTTAAATTTATGTTTGGATTAGTTTTGTTGAATTGAGTTATAAAATAAATAAGAATGAATTAAAATGTAAGTCTTTTCACTTTTTGAGTTAGAGTTAGAATAATCATAAAATCAAAACTCTAATTCAATGAATTTAAGTCATCCAATGACTTAAGTTTTATAATTTAAAATTTGAGTCATTATTCAAATAAATCACTAAATAATTCAAATCTTAAAAAGTTTTTATTATCGAAACAAATAGGCCCAACATTTATGCCTTCGGTTAAACCATTACAAAAGTATGACTTTTCTCCCAAATATACCTTCCACAGCCTCACCTCATCAACGGAAAAAAGTTCAATCAATATTTTCAACGGAAAAAAGGTTTATAAATATAATAATTTTTATTTAGGGGTAGAAATCAAATAGTTTGTATAAAAAAAAGTAAGTGATGAAATTTCCTCGTGAAAAATTCCTCAAAAGAATTTTTTATTCTTACACACTAGCCCAACCCAATAATATATACGGCCCATTATCGTATTGGGATGGGCTGATAGAATAATAAAATCAGGTTTGTGGATTCCCATAGCTTTCGGCCCAAACCTTAATTACCAAAAAGCCGAAGGGCGAATATAAAATTATTAAATTTTTTTGTACAAGGCGGTGCCTTCGTTTCCAATTCCATAGGCACCGATGATATAAAACCTCAAATTAGAGGTAACGAACAAATCGCAAAACACTATCCAAATTCAAATCCTCGTTCCGAAATGGAAGAAAGCTTCAGAGCTCGAGTGGACAAGGTTTTCGGATCGCTCGCTTCGTCGCGTTCTTCTCTCTGGTCAATCACCGATGACGAGGTCCAGCGCAGAGAATGGAGGCGCCCTACAGATACCTCCGGAAGAGACGAGACGCCGTGTTCGTCCTCGTTTGATGATTATGTGATGAAGAACAGGGGAGGTTCGAGACGAAGGAACTTCGATGATGAGGAGCAAGATGAAGGATTCGATGGGCCGAACAATCCAGGCCAGGATGATCAGGATGAATGGGCCATCAGATCCTCGATTGGCATGGATCGAACACTCGATTACGAGGTATATATTTTTATTTTGGTTTTTAGACGAAATTGATTGAATTTTATATTTTGTGGTGTTTACAGTTAAATTGCATATGATCTTGTTAGACGATTTAGCCCCAAATTGTTTATTTTTCCTTTTTATTTTTTTTGATGATTTTTAATTAGAAAATTTGGGTTCAATATACCTGTATTAACTATTGAGCTGAAAGATTGTAACCAATTTTACTCTTGTGGCGATGCTATTTGCAAACAAAGCTTCGATTGCTCTATCATGTGAAGCATAGTTTATGAGTTCCATTTAGATTATAATTGAGAAACATACTGGGTTGATTGGTTTGGTTCTGATGGGTTATGGTTTTTATTTTGATTGTTTGAAACTCTCCTCAGGACGAGGAGGATGAATTTGACAAAGTGGCTGCAGGAAGAGAAAATGCTGGCGATCGGTTGTACATGAAAGATGTTACCGAACATGGGTCTTATTTGAATTCTCACAATGTGCTTCCAAACTCGTTACACCGTCACAAAAAGGACTCGCGTGCCAATCTACTTGCTGCCAAGCTCAGACTAAAGGAAGATGAAACAGAAGCCGAAGCTCAAAATCTTAATTCTAGTATGGCTTCTGCAACAGAAGTTAAGGGGTCAGATGTGAAGGAATCTAAAGAGGATGATAAGCCAAAGCCTATATTGAAAAGGAAAAAGAATGAAACGTGTTCTAAGTCTCAAAAACGAGTCAGGTTCGATGTTAAGGAGTCGAATGGTCGCGAAGAATCATCTCCCATTTCAGATGGTGGATCGTTGATGGGCAAAAGTACTTCTGGGGTACCTGATTATTTGGTAAATCCTTCCAAATACACACGGTACAGTTTTGAGTCGACGGATGAAGTTCAGAACTCTCGAGCTCAGATGAAAAGTTCGAACACAGAGGCAGGATCCGAGATGGAGAATGCTTCTCCGGATCTTCCCAAGTCTGTGACCTTTGTTTCAAGGAAAAAGGTAACTGATGCTATTGCAATGAACAATAGCGAAAATGAGAAGGAAAAGAAGGAAGATGAGAGGGAGAAGGCATTGAACCGAGCTGGCTTTCGGGTTGGCATTGCAGCAGGGGAAGATGAGGGTGACATCTGCAAAATGGAGGAAGATGAGCCGGAGACTAACTCGGAAGAGCGGTGTGGTGGTTTCCGGAAACCCGGCCGGAAGTATAGAACGTTGTTAAGGTCCGATGTTTCGGATTCTAGTTAATACAGGCTGCATTCATCAATTTATCCATTTCCTGAGCCTCCTACCTACATGTGTTCTTAGCTTTACATAGCTCTATGGAGTGGAATTTGGGTTTTAAAGTAGCAGTGTATGTATAATAAGCCTTCTTGTTTCATTAACATGTCGTCTGATACGATTGTTCAATAGAAAATTCCTTTTAAAAAAACACTTTCTTTTGGGTTTTCTTGCGCTAAAAGCTATTATCCATAATTCATATTTTAAAGGGAAAAATAGGCCACTAAAGTGGTGTATGAAAAAAAGTCAAATTATAATTTTTAATAACATTTTTATTGAAATAAAAGATGAATTTATTATCTAAACAATACGATCTTGAATGACAAAAATAACGTGATAATAACTAAAAACAACTATTTGGATTGATCTTGGTGATTATAAAAAATAATTTCTCTTAATTTTTCAATGCCTCGGCATGCCACAAAATAACCCCATTTTAAAATGACTAAAATATAATTTCCCCAATTTAAAGGCTATTGGTGTCATTAACCCAATTTTAAAAACATCGGAGTGGCCCATAAAATCTCAAGGACATCACACTTTTATGCTGCAAATCTTTGAAGATAATGACTACCCCAAAAACCAATGATAATATATTACAATAACTTAAGCAACTTGTCAAATACAAGAATAGCCTGTACAACCACTGAAACGATACAAGGAAAATAGAAAATATATATATCACAGCATAAATGTATTGTAACGGTAACCCCTTTATAATTTCTAAAAATCATTATGTGTGTGGATGTGGAACCTATCATGGTGGTAATGTACCACAAAAATGTGGCATCTACCAAGCAAAAATAATAAAATTGAAAAAATATATATTAAGAAAAGAAAAAAGAAGAACAACCTCTTGAATGTACTCCCCCCTCCCTTGACAATCCAAGAAACTCAGTCCAACTTTCCGGCCTCCGACTAATAGGTATCGGAGTTGGAGAGAATTTCCTCTTATGTACACTATAGTTGCAAGCACCGCAGCGCCACAACTCGTCGAAGATTCATGACTTGTGCTACAACTTGTCGGAAATTCGCACCAAGGCATCAGCAAGCTTGTTAAGAACAGCTACTAAGCTGTCCGAGTGGTGCTTCCTCTGCTCTCGGTCGAGCTGGAAATGGTTGTTCTGCGCTGCAAGGTGGGTGGCCAGCACCTTCCCGTTCCTGTCCAACACATCGATCAGCTGAGTTTGCAGGCTGTTTTCCTCATCCGCGTCTGTTGATAACCTCTTTCGCTTCCTTCCCTGATCTTGAGAAGTTGATCCTGTCTCTGGATTTGGATGTGGATTTGGAATTGATGCGGGTTGTTTCTCTTTCTCACTAGTTCCTGCACCTGCTGCTCCAAAAAAAATGTCCAAACAATTTTTCAATACATTTTACTTACCAAAGATCCATAGTTTGACGAGAAAAGCTCTATTGGTTTTGAAACTAGGAAACCAAATAACGTTCCAAAACTACAATATTCTCATTTTAAAACCACTATTTCAAAATTATTGTTTACAATTATGAACCAAACAGGCCTTTAACTGGATCATAAAGAATCCTACATTTAGAAAACAAATAAGAACATGACAATTAATTACACATTAGCTTTTATCAACTGTCCATGACACTAAAATGTAAACATAAGGATAATTTTGGTGCATTGTAGCCAATATAAGAACAACCATAAGAGCAAAGTCGACCAAAACTGAAATTTGTAGAATTTATAAGAATAAAAAGGACACCCAGAGGTAGAGGGTTCCCAAACATAAAAACTTGAAGAGGTACAGAGCAATTTTATCAAAATTATAGAGCCACAAACAGAGTTGACAGGCAGACAAAAACACACAATATTTATTCTACAACTTTGGTGACGAACCAAAAACAAAACATACATCCACAATCTCATAATTAGTTTTACGACCCTAATATTTATTCTATTTCTTTCACCTGAAGAGAGTTGATTTAGGACTGCCAATCTCGTAACAAATAAAAAATGAGATTGTCTCGTCAAATCACCAAACCACAAAAATCCTATCAACCCAAATGCTGTTTAATTCCTTAAAAGAAAACTGGTTTATACAAAGAAACCAATTTGCTCTTCAAAAACCAGTCACTCGACCATTAACATGAGCAACTTAAGCTTTATTTTTCTCTCATTTTGCAACTAAAAACTGGTCAACTATAGACTAACCCAAAACCCAAAGAGAACTTAAAAGACCCAGGAGAGAGAACTCCCAATAAAATCGAAACAAATCAATTCCAACATCCAAAACAAACAAATATTAAAAAATTAAAATTATTAAAAGACCAAAAATATTGATTTTTTTTTCTTCTTCTTCTATTACCTGATATTGGTGTGGCAGGAATCCCAATTGAAATCCCCAAACCCTCCTTCGTCCCACCTTCCTTATTGGAGCTCCAACCCGACTCATCCTACTCAAAATCCAAGAACATCCCATCATTTGCCGTCGCCCCACGGAGACTACTGAACAAAGCTCCGGTATCGTCCCTCTCCTCCGTTCCCCCCTCCTTCTCCTCCTCCACCGGCGCCGGCGTAACCACCGTCACCGACGATTGTTGCCCACCCGACCCGGAATCCAAAATATCATAAACCTCCTTATCGAAAAAGCCCGGCAATTTCCTCTCTCTCCTCAAATCGTTCCTCATGGCCCAGAAAGAATCCGACCCGTCTTTCCTCTGCGATTCCCATTCCTTAATCTTCTTGTAATCTCCGGCCAAATTGCTCCACCTCTTCCGGCACTGAACCGGCCCCCGGTTCACCCCGTGCACCTTACAATACGAAGAAACCGAAGCCCACTTCGGTTCGACCTGACCCGACCCGAAAGCTGCTCCGGCCGTTCGGATCCTCCGAACCTTACTTTCGGCGACCCTCTTCCCTTGTATAAGAACGAGAATCTCTTGTCTCGTCCAGCGAGGAAGCCTCGGAGCTTTGCTGCCGTCGTCTCCGCCGTCAGTTGACGGCGGCCGGACGTCGACGCCGTTATTCCCTCCGTCAGTTTCGCCGTCAACGGGGTTGGGAGTAGGCAAATGGACTTGCTCTAGAGCCATTAAAAACTAAAATTAAATTGGTAATATAAAATATATATAGTTTTTGGGCACGTGACGAAATGGGATATTTGAAGTAACGGCGTTTTGGTGGGAAAAGGTCCGTTACGGCGTTTAGAGGATGAGTGGTCAGGTCATCCTCTCTTCTTTTCTTCCCGTAAAGACTTAAAAAAGAGTAGAGAGAAAGAGATTAGAAGAAGAAGAGATAGAAAATAAAAGGGAAGAAAAATTAAAAAAAAAGGCGGAAAAGGGTAGAGGTTTTGTGGCCTTTTTGGGTTTGGTTTATTAAGAGCGAGAGTGGGTTTGGTTTGCTTGTTCAGATTTACTAATAAGCTATATTATACAGCTATTGACCCTTAACCCCCTACTAAGGTTTTTTATTTATTTTTATTATGTATTATTAATTGGGGGGTCATATCTTTTAAATCTCAATCAATGAGATTTAATTTAATTTTTTTTAATTGTTTTACTATAGAAATGGTATTTTTATTTATTTAAATTATTTAACTTTTAAAGTCCTTCTTTGGACACGGGAATCTTCAAGGGTACCCTTTTATATATATATATATTTATTATTATTATTTTTTACTCTGTTTTTCTTTGTGGGCGTAAATGGGGTCATTTTCTTTCCATACACAAATGGTATTTTTAAACGCGGTTTTTGGGGCCATCTTTCCTCTTAAGTAAGCCACTTAAGTTTTATTAATTAGTAGACTCTAATGTCCTCTTTATTTTCAGTATATTTATATTTTGCCCTTCAAATCTTAAAATAATCATTAAACCCTTTAAATTTTGAACGAAATAGCACATACACTTTGTTCAATTTTTTTGAGAGTTTTTTTTAATACATTTTGCATCAAATTGCTTTAATTAATTTTTCTTTTCATAAAAATAAATTCAAATATATCAAGTAATCCTTTAAGACTATTTTTTTAATTTAATTTTAAAAATTAAATTTTTAGATGTTTTCAAGATTTGAAAAGATTTCTTGATATGTTTTAAATTTTTTTTTTTTTAATGAAAAAAGTATAATTGAAGTGATTTGATGTAAAATGCACCCAAAAAAGCTTACGACAAAATTGGACAAAGTGTAAATGCCAGTTCGTTTAAAATTTGACATATTTAATGACTATTTTAAGACTTGAAAGGACAAACTATAAATTTACTTAAAGTAAAAGAAATATCAGAGTCAATTAATCTAATTAGAATATAATCTTATGAATATTTTTGACTGACTTATTGAATGAGAATCTTAAAAAAATCATATCAATTTGAAGATCTAGTTTTTTAGTTATTAACTCAAATATTTTCTATTATTTATCTGATTTTGTATCTTCATTTTCTATTTAACTTTTTTTTTTATCGTTAAATTCTTTAATATTACCGTTTCACATTTCTAATCACAATTATCTCTAATTATTAGCGTTCCTTTCCGTCACAATTATTATTTTTTAACAAAAAGATAATTATAAAAAATTTAATGACCAACGAATAAAAATAAAAAAGCAAACTACAGAATCGGATTAAGGCATTTGTGCCGATTAATCTTTTTATTTTATGTATTTAAAATTATTAACAATTATGAGAAAGTGGCTAAAAGAGATGATAAGGGCATCCTACCCTACCACCACTAAGTAAAAATTTCTCCACCTCTCCTTTCCTTCTCAACCTCTCTTATCTCTTTGAATCATTTGTCCTAATCTTTGCTTAATCGCTAATGCTTGTGCTTAAGGATGGCCCTCTATTATTAAAGCGACTTTTTTTCTTTCTTTCTTTTGGACAAAAATTTGATGAGGGTACCACTACCCACCCTATTACCAATACATCACCATCCAAACCCACCCTCTCTCTTTCTCTCTCTCTTTCTCTTTATATTTCTATAATTGATTTGCTCTAAATATTTAATCAAGGAACATAATCATATTTTAACAAATCATAATCCCAATTTTACACAAAATGGGTTTTGGAAGCGCATACCTCATGACTCGTGAGGGGTTGGGACCATTTATTTATTTATTTTATTTTCTTATTTGTTGTTGTTGATAAATGGTAAAGAACCATTGGGGTTTAGGATGAGACAGGTCACATTCTTCTTATGATTCCATGGGTATCAAGGATTATGCCTCTAAGTAATGGCAAGGCCACAACTAGTAACAAAATATTTGAGACTTCAGCTCTGCTCGTTTTGCGATTGAATGAGTATTTTGATAATTTGAACATAATTAGTATTTTGGTAAATTGAATATTATTACGATAACAGTATTTTAAATGATGAACA
>WUAT03133386.1:0-12433 GCA_010015005.3 Ulmus americana | reverse complement strand
TTAATACATTCGTGTTCGTATTCGTATTCTGCTTTTAATTTACATATTTTAAAAAAATTTAACTATTTCGAAGTTTAAGACGAAAATAAAATGAAAGAAATTAATTTCGGAAATGAACGTAAAGTAAACGTAGAAGATAAAAAACCAATAAATTGTAAAGAAAATGATAAATTTAAATTTTTAAAAGACCAAAAAATATTTTGGGAATTCAAGGATACATAAAAATAATTGAAATTAAAAAAAAAAAAAAAAACTTTCCTACATGATTTTTTTTTAATTTACGTAATTTTCTATATTTTAGTTATTTTGAAATTTAAGATAGAAATAAACTATTGGAGAAGTTATATTTGGAAATGAAATTAACTTGAATTTGGCAACCTGAATTTTTTCAACATCTCGTAGTAATTCAAAGATATATAGAAATATTTTAGAAATTCAAAGATATATAAACATAATTAAACAACAAAAGAAATTTTTAAAAAAAAGTTTAAAAAATAAATAAAACAAAATAAAAATTCTATTCAAATACTAAAACAAACACCCTTTTCTATTTTTCCTATGTTTGAATCGTGATTCAGATCATGAAACAAACAAAATTATCTATATTCAAAATCCCCAAGTAAAAACTCTATTATAATCCACAGAATAAAAACTTTGTTCAAATCACCAAAATTATGTTCAAATCGCGAAGAAAATGACCCCAATAAATCTAAATTCATCAAATTAAAGGTGTACTTCTCTCACTACTTTAATCAACAACAAGGTCTCATTGCATGTTCTTAACGTGAAGCTCAGGTTAAGTAAACTTCTTGTTTCATTGAATCCCTGCAAAGAAATGCAAATATGGTTAGTGGCACCAGAATCAATGACTTAGGTGTCTTTAGATTCTTCCACCAAACAAGCTTTAATGTGCAAAAAATCACAATTACCTCTTTGGCTCTTTTTAGCTATGTTAGTCTTGGAATTCTTCTTGAAATGCCCACCTTAAGCAAAGCAAGCTTTCTTTGGGTTCTTCTTTTTCTTCTTCTTGATCTTTCCATTGGTGAAAGGAACAGATGAAGCCATATTACTTGTCTCTTCCTTGATCTTCTTCCCCGTCCCATTGCTAGGTTTAGATCAAGTTCTTGCCTCAATCAATTTTTCCTCAATAATCTTGCCCAGCAAATTCTCACCCGAGTACCTTCCGAAGTCCATGTCCTTACCCAAGCTCCTCGCCACCGAAACCTCCACCTCCCTAGGGCAAAGGAGCTTGTAGGTCCAAACAGCTACCTTGGCATTCCATAGGATGATGAGTTCAAGAAAGCCGACTCTATTATTGGCCAACTCTGCAAATCCTCTTCCGCAAAATCCCCTTTGAGTGATGGGTCCAATGGAACCAAAAACAATACCCAAAGAAAAATGATGAATCTATCAAACCTTGGACTCTTCAACAACCTTCGGCCTCTCATCCTTTGGCTACTCAAGCTTTAACTTCCCAACCTTCGACTACCCAAACCACTGAAGCTCCAAAAAAAGGCTCAAAGAAAATGTCTCGAAGGCTTCAAGTTCTAGTTCCAAGAAACGAGCTCTTGGAGTCTATGAGTCCGAAGGGCTCAAAATATAGTGGTTCTAGGACAAAAGATCCCCAAAAATCCAAAAGTGCCGAAGGAAAACATGTGGCGAAAAAGATCAAATATGTCGAGATATCTGCTTCTTCTACCCAAACAAGTAAGCATCTTTCATCTATAGTCTCTTTCTTTTTTTCTTTTACAACTATGTCTAACTTCCTCATACAGATCCTCTAGAAGCTTCTCAATCCACTCCTCTGATGGTTTTATTCAATCTTCTGTTGATCCCTCCTGGCACTTCCCTAGTCGTTAATTACCTCTGCTTCTTATCCTTCCCCGGTGAATCCTTCTACTACCAATCATCCTCCTCTGAAGGATGATAGGATATTCTTGGTTGGAGGAAGCTTCGCTAGCACCTCAAAATTTTTCAAAGGAGTTTGATTCCCTCATTGGAACTATTTCTGATCCAAGCTACACGAAGAAGGTAGCTGCTTTGATTACCCATTAGAAGGATATGGATATCATGGAAGTGATCAAAGAGAATCTTTTACTTTCAACTGGCCTGCTTCAACAACGCCTGGCTCTTCGCCTGGCATCTAAAGAAAAATAAATCGAGCAAGTGCATCAAATAGAAATGCTCTCACACAAGAAGGACCAAGTGATCTCTCATTTCAGGATTGAGCAAACTAAGGGCGAACACTTGACCAAGGATAAACAGTCTCTTATGGCTGAAAATGACTAGTTAAAGATGGAAGGTCAAGAGTGGAAGGACAAATTCTCTCAGTTAGAGAAGGATTTGAAGGTAAGTTCTCAATCAATCTTCAAACTTTCTTTGAATATATTTTTCCTTATTCATAGTTTATTAACCTTGCCAAAATTTCCTTCACAGGTTGCCCGCTAAGAAAAAGTCTCATTTGATCAAAAGATTGCCAAACTTGAAGAGGAGCTACACTTATCAAAGGAAATGGAGGAAGAAATGGTCAAGGTCATATGCACAGAGGTCCTCGAGCAATGCTACGCTCACTTTTCTCGGGCTGGGGTGATCAATAATTGTAGTGGATTCATACTAGGCTGGGAGATGGCTCTTCATCCTCCGAAAGAGCATCCATTGGAGGGGCCAGATGCTTATGACCTTTGCAACAACTTGGTTGTCAGTGAGTATGGCCAATCATATTACATTGAGAAGGAAGGTCTCCATATCGATTTTTCTCTAGAATTGGATGACAGCGAAGGATCTCATAACAAAAAGCTAGAGGATCCTATTCCTGATATCAATGCTGCGGTTTCTTCAACACTGGACCAACCTATTCAGATGGAAATTGGTCCTTTCTATTCCGCTAATCTTCCGGCTAGCTCCTCTAGAACTTTTGATGACTTGGTCTCTATCTCCTTCTCCCAACCGATTTTAAGTCCAGGAGATACTTTTGAGGGGCTAGTTGGCTTGTAGACTCCTGAGTTTAGGATCGATCCCATCGACCAATCTTCGACACAGTCATTGCAACTCAAGTGCATACTCCTCTGGTTCCCTCTTATAAGAAGCTTCTGGGGCAAGGGGGTGCGGATGCTTAACATTTCTTTGTAATTTCCTTTTGTAATTTCTATGTAATGCTTAACATTTTCTTCATACTTGGAATCTTTCAAACATTAATGAAAATTAACTTTTTACTTCTTCTTATTTTTAAATTTTTAGTTAAATCTCAAGCTCGTTCAATAAAACTTTTCAACTATCATATCCTTTGTCTTGCTTGCATGAAGAAAATTCTTCCTCTTAACTATGCAAAATTTGAGGTTCCCGTAAAAAGCTTCTCTTGGATCACTATCTAATTTTATAGAAGCTTGATGCAAAGGGCTAAGTTTGAACATTCTTCTGCATTATTATCATATTTCTTTTGTTCATGCTGAAACTTTGCTTTCACCAGATGATTGGGCCACAACAACATTTTTGGGGTGAACCTTCATCACTTCAGATATTGGCGTACTCCCAAGTATGAGGGATCTTTTACATACAAATAATATCTTTATTTTGTCACTCCAACCATTCGCTGTTTTGAGCATCATCCTTTGGCCAATCCCTTCACCTATCTTTCAGATGGCAAGATAAACTGTCCCATGATAAAGTTTGTTCAATCAAAAGAACCTCTTCCTTCTTCACCCTCGAAGGCTAGAATCGTTTTTCCTTCGAAGGATCCTCCAAAATTTGTAACCTTTACTCTTCTGAAAAGGCAACCTCTGAAGCTTCTACAAGACAATTAGTTGTATTCCTCCCATGCTCGATTATATCCTCATGGCAAAAATCCTTCACATGGTTCTTCTAAATTTCATCCTCTTGAGGACGACGATATGGATACGTCTCTGCCTTGACACATTAAACTAGAGGAGGATACTTCTTATGAGCTTGCAGGTGATGTCTTGCATCGCGAATATTTGAGCCAAGTCAAAAAAGATCAAGATGAGATTTGCACGATGATATGTTGGGGAATCATAGGAAGAACCTTCTATCAAAATGATGCATTCCAAAGGCCCTCTACCCCTCATCGTGGAGTTGAAATCCCTCATCTGGCTCATTATCATTAATCTTTCCTTGCAATGCTTAAAATGTATCATGTAACATTTTTCAATCATGAATCTAAAATTTCAGTCTCTCGAATAGCTTTACTAATCTCATTTGAATTTTTTGTATCACTTATTATTTGTCTTTGTAAAATTTGATTCAAATCAATCACGATACTCCTTTGGGAAAACATCTCATGCTTGATGTCCAAAGCATGGTCTTGGTAATGATGGATTTAAATCCTTCGAGAAGAGAATTCTAGGTTTCAACCTTCTCATATTGTGAAGAATTTAAGTCCTAAGATACAACCACCCGGTCTCGACCATCCCTCAAGAAAATGTCTCATGCTTGATATCTAAAGCATGGACTTTATTATAATGGATTTAAATCCTTTGAGAAGGGACCTCTAGGTCTCAATATCATGAAGGATTTAGATCCTAAGATGCGACCACCCTACCCCTGACCATCTCTTAAGAAAATGTGTCATGCTTGATATCCGAGGCATGGACTTGATAACTTGTGGATTTAAATCCTTCGAAAATGGACCTCTAGGTTTCAAACTTTTCACATCATGAAGTATTTAAATCCTGAGATGCGACCACCTTGGTATTGACCATCTCTTAAAATTTTCAAAGGATCTGAATATCTGAAAGGGGATTTTTGGGTCCTGGCCCTTTTATTTATTTCAATCCTTTGGAAGGGGACCTTCCGGTCTTGACCCTTCTCTATTTCAAATTTTTAATCATTGAAAAATAAATCATTTTCAAGTGTTGTAAAATCTTACATTGAGAAAATTCATTTTATTTATTTCTTAAAAATTACATAAGGGTCATGATGAAAAATCCTCAATTGCTGCCTCATTAAAAACCTATTTCCGAAAAACCCATTGGAACAAAACCGAAATATAGGAAAATAGTACAGCTCCCCCTCAAAATTTACATCAAATGAAATATTTGTTTATAAAAACATTGTATTCCAGGTTAGGGGAACTTCTTTCTTGTTACTTAGATTGACTATCTTGTTCATCCCTTTGCCTAATGCCTCTTTAATCTCAAACGGACCATCCCATTGCTCGCTAAATTTCCCCTTTTGCATAACTTTTAGAATCCATCACATTACCCATTTCCCTTTGAAGAAATGCTTGACCTTTGCTTTCTAATCATACAATGCCTTGGCCTTGTGTTGATAAGCTACTCTTATTATCTGAGCACATTCTCGAACCTCTTCAAGTAAGTCTAAATTTCTTGCTAGCTACCTTTGGTTCTCCTCTGCATTCTCTGCCACCAAGGTAGTTAAATTTGTCAAACCAGCCTCTGTTGGAAGCATTGCTTCTGTCCCAAACACTAAAGCAAACGGTGACTCATCTGTTGCCCTTTTCTTTGTCGTTCATTGTGCCTAAAGAACCTTCAGAAGCTCTTCTAGCCAAGCTCCTATTTAGTCTCCTTCTCAGATTCCCAACATTTAGCTTATTGGTTGCCTCCGCCATCCCATTTGCTTGAGTATGATACACTAGTGAAAATTGATCTTGATTCCATACATCTCCCCGAAACTTTCTACCTTGGCGATGTTGAATTAAGTCCCATTTTGGATCACCAAGAATTTTAGCTTCCCAAACTGACAGATTATATACTTCCAAATAAAATTGATTACATCATTCGCCGTTACATTAGAATATGCTTCGGCTTCCACCCAAATAGTGAAATAATCTGTCGTGAGAAAATTGAAGTATTTCCCTCCTTATGTCATCGGCAGCTTCCCAATTATATCCAGTCCCCATTTTATGAATGACCAAGGGCTAATGACTGAATGGCAAGGCTCCTAATGTTGATGAATCAATGGACCATGCTTCTGGAATTTCTTGCATATCTTTGCATAATCTTGGGCATCTTGCATCATATAAGGCCATAAATATCCAGCTATTTTTGCTTTATGCACCAAGCTCCTTCCTCTAGAATGGTTACCACACCCCCCAAATGTATTGTCTACAAAATCGTTCGAGACTCTTCCTTCATAACGCATCCTAGCAATGGTCCAGAGAATGACTCCTGAAACAAGACTTCACCCACCAAAGTGTACCTAGCAGCTTTTAGTCTTAACTTTCTCGCATCATTTTTATCTTCTAGCAATTTAGCATTTTTCAAGTAATCGACAATTGGTTTCATCCAGCTATCTTCCGCAATTCCAGCCTCTACTTCCTCTTTAACTTCTATCATGTTAACATTTGTTAGGCAACTAGCACAAGTAGTTATTTCTTTTTTCTTCTCCTATTCACCGTAAGCTATTCCCTTAGCTAATCCATCGGCCCAAGCATTAAGTTCACTTTTTATTGCTTGAACGTCTATCCACTAGAATCGCTTAATTAGCTCTGTCACTTTATCACAGTAAGCCTTCATCTGTTTATCCTTTGTTTCAAAGACTCCATTCACGTGCCCTAAAACTACTTTTGAATCCAAGAATACTTTCAAATACTAGACACCCAATTTCAAAGCCAATTCATGTCCATACAATAGAGCTTCATATTCTGCCTCATTATTTGTCATTTGTTTCTCAAGCCGAAAGGCTTTTTCAATTATTACTCTGGAAGACATTTCTAACACAACCCCAAATCCTGCTCCATCCTTGTTCGATGCTCCGTCAGAAGTAAGAGTCCATCTCATGCCTTCCTCTGGAAGCATCATCATTTCCTTCTCCACAGGCTCAAAAAACTGAATCTCTACAAGAAAATCCGCCACCATTTTCCCTTTCTATACTGTTCTCAGAGCATACTTTTTGTCATAAATTCCCAGCTCAATCACCTACTTTGTTAACCTTCCCAAAAGATCAAGGTTTGAAAATTTTTTCCGGATTGGATAGTTTATCATTACTATAATTGGATGAGACTCAAAATAATGTCGTAGCTTCTTCTTTGCTATAACTAAGGCAAGAACCATCTTTTCCAAGTTGATGTATCTTGTCTCAGCATCTAGCAACATCTTGCTTGTATAGAACACTGGTTTCTGCCTTCTTGTTCTTCTTTTACTAGCACTGTGCTTACTGCCACATCTGAGACTACTAGATATAAAAATAGCTCTTTAACCTCCTCTGATGCCAACAGAATTGGTGCCGAGCTCAAACACTTCATTAATTCCTTGAACGCTATACTTTGTTCTTCTCCCCACTCCAAAGATGTAGATTGCTTGATACTTTGAAAAATTGGCTTACACTTATTTGACATCTTAAAGATAAATCTTCCCAGAGTTGCAATTTTCCCTGCTAAGCTTTGCACATCCCGGACGGTTCGTGGTTCATCAATATTTGACAATGTTCTCATTTGGGTCTGATTCAGATTTATTCCTCGTTTGCTCACCACATGTCCCAAGAACTGTTCGGAGGATATGCCGAAGTTACATTTTAAAGGATTCAATTTCATCTTGAACTTCCAAAATATCCCAAAAAATTCCTCTGCATCTTTGATATGATCTTTGGACTCTTGCTTTTGATAACCATATCATCGATGTAAGCTTTAACTTTTCTTTCCAACAATCCTGCAAACATCCAGTTAATGAACCTCTGATAAGTTGCTCCAGTGTTTTTCAACCCGAAGGGGCATAACTTTGTAGCAGTATAATTCTCTCTCAGTAATGAATGCAGTATGGATCTTGTTGCTTTCATTCATTCTAATTTGATTATATCCAGAGTATACATCAAGGAAGCTCATTTTTTTGTATTTTGTGGTTGCATCCACCAACTGATCTATTTTTGGCAATGGATAACTATCCTTCAGAAAAGCTTTATTCAAATTAGGTAAATCTATACAAACCCTCCACTTGCTGTTTTTCTTCTTAACCACAACTACGTTGGATAGCCATCGTGGATACTGACATGGTTCGATCGCATCAATCTCAAGTAACCAGTTTACCTCATCACTTACTATCTTGTTTCTTTCTAGAGCAAATCTTCTCTGTTTTTGCCTTACTGGAGGATATGTCGAGTCTATATTCAAGCAATGCATGGCTTCTTTTGAATCTACTCCTGGGATATCCTTGTGCGACCAAGCAAAAACATCTTTATTCTTCTTTAAAAATTCCACCAACTTTTTTCTTTCCTTCTCTGTCAATAGGGCTCCCACCAACACTTTTTTCTCTAAGTCATTAAGGTCAAGGCAAACTTCAATGAGTTCTTCTATTGTATTCTCTGGAGTATCCAATTCATCCTCGACCTTCTTTAAATATGCTTGTAAGAAACCCTTTGATTGCTATTTGGCACTGCCATCCTTCATAATTTCTTCCTCCACATCCTTTGCCTTTTCAAATCTCTCAATTTGGCTTTTGGTCATCTTCCAAATTCCTCCTTGCTCTTCTTGACTTTCCACATTGTAACATCTCCTACTTTGAGACTGATATCCCTTAATGTCAATGGTACACAATCCGTTTGGGGATTGACATCTCATCACCTGATGTAGAGTTGATACCACTCCCCTAACAACATGGATCCATTATCTTCTCTTCCGATAATCACATTCATGGCTGAAGGAGTGTCCACCACTAAAAATTTCACCTCTAACACCCTATCCACTGCATAAACTGGCAATACAATCATGGAGGGAAGTTTTTCACCACTAAAAATACATCGACAGAAGTTTTTACTGGCTGAATCATCTCTTTGTCAATCCCCATCCTTCGGAAAGCTTCCAGAAGAGGATGTCTGAGATGTTTCCTTCGTCAACAAGAACTCTTGAGACCATGGCATCTACGATCCGAAGCTTGATAACTAGCAGGTTTGAATGAGGTAGCTTTACTGCCTCCAAGTCCTAATCTAAGAACGTAATCGAAATTGTTCCTGAATGAAATTCCCCTCCAAAAATTTATTAACATATCCTTTTAGGGAAAAGGTCCGAAGGATTCTTTCCATCCTTCCCGTTTCGTTTTCTTCGTATTTCCCTTGTTTCTTAGCTTGCTTTCAATGAACGAAGGATACTAACCTCAATCCTTGTCCAGTTTCTCGCTCTATTGATGTTCCGACTTTCTCCACATCATTCACTTGCACATTTAACCCTTGATTCTTCCACGCTGATGATACTCCTCCCTTGTAGGGAATCTTGCTTTTCATATATTTCTGCAATTCTCCTCTCTTCATCATATTCTTCAGTTGGTCGTAAGGGTTCCTGCAAGTTGCCAATGTAGACCCATAGTCTTTATGGAAAATAGAGTATTAGCTTCAATCTTTCATATGATTCAACACATTGTAAGGCTTCGGGGTCCAAAATATGTTTTGGTCATTAAGCACTATGTAGATATTCTCTTGAGGCATAGTAAATGTATAATCGAAGCTTTCTTCTTCCGGCTTGAATCTATTTGGAGGATTGTTTGGTAATCTGCTTTCTAATATTCTGTCGGTTTCCTCTTTTGATCGAATCTTCCAGTTGACCTCTGTTTCCACTCATCAAATTTATCTTTTGATTCTTGATGCTTCAAACATCTACCCGAAGCATTATTCTGTGCTACTACTATAACTGTAATGTTCACCATTCTTTGCCTATTCTCCTCCACTCAAAAGATCCCTTTTGCTCTAGACCTTACTTTGTCAATATCCTCTGGAGGGGTCTCAATAAACCTTTCATGGATCAAAGACCCATTGATCAAACTTTGCACAAAGAAGTTTGCAGCTTGCCTAGAATACAAATCGTGGATTTGATCGGTAACCTCTGTAAACCTGCTAAGAAATTGCCTTAGAGTCTCATCGTATCTCTACTTTAAATGTAAATCATCCATAGTATATCTCTGGGGACAATTGTTCCGATATTGCTCTAGAAATGCCTTTATGAACTGCTCGAAGCTTCAGATTGAACCCTTGGGAAGTTGACTAAACCAAGTTAATGCTCGTTTGATTAAAGTTGTTAAAAAGAGCTTGTAGATTAATCCTTCAGTCACCTCCTCCAACATGATCCTTTTCCTAAACTGTAGCAAAAGAGTGATTGGATCTTCCTTCCCATCGAACTTATCTAGAACTGGTGGGTTAAACTCTTTAAGCTTTACTTCTTGTATTATCCATGAGGTAAAATGTGCCCTATAGATTCCTCTCATGGCTTCCACAGCTCTATCTGCCAGATTATGCGCTTTTGCTCTTCCAATCCTCTTAGCTACTTTTTCAATGAGCCTCTCGCTTAACTCTTCTAGATCAACAGCTTTCTTCGTCGCTTCTTCCTTCAGAGCATTCTTCCTTGGACTCCTTAGAGTCTTCTTGTTGTTTACAATACTCGAGCTAGGCTCTGTAGAGTTTTATGTAGATTCAGTAAGCTATTTTCTTTCTTCAGACTCTGAAATGTTTCCTCAAACATCTTCTTCATCTCCACCATCATTGTTGTAGTTGGATTATTCTTTTCTTCATAGCCTTGTATAATCTTCATCAGTTGTTCCATTTGTACTGCCATTATGTTGTTTGATTCAACTTGATTGTTCTCAACTTGATTCAATGAGGTTCTAGTGTTTGTCGATCCTTTCCTTGGTGGTGCCATTGCTTTTTCGAAACTTGGCAAGAGGATCAACTAAAATATCGTTAAGAGGTGATCTTCAAGATTGAAACTTCAATGAAAATCGAAATTTCTAATCAAATGAAGAACTAAAAAACTTGACAAATAAAGATTTGTGAACAAGATTAGGAAGATTTGATCATGAAATTTTGCTCGATTGGATGTTGTTGATGGCTTCTTGTGTCGTTTTCCACATACGGCGCCAATATGATTTTGTAGAAAACCTGAACAAACAATAAAATCTCTTCAAATCTTATTCCAAGTAATCAATTTACAATGAAAGAGGAAAGATGAATCTTCTAACAAATGATCCAAGATTCGATCTCCCTAAATATGTAAAGTCGAGAGAATTGGATTCTACACTCAACTTCTAGAAGTACAAAATGAAAAGTATCCCTCCAAATTACATTAGTATGCTATTTATAGAGTTTTTGGAACTAATTAAAACCCTTCGAAAAAGCTTAGTCCTCAGGTAGTCTTTATCCTTTGCCGAACCATCCTTCATCGAACCATCCTCTTATCGTCCTTCAGTAACACTTCTTAAAGGAAATATTTTTCTTCTCAAAGCAGCATTACTTTAACTTCTCAACCAATCAGAGATCTTCACGTGGGGAAACCCAAAATTTCCCTAACCAGACCTAAAATCCTTTTTCTCTCAGATAACACATAATAAGTTTTTTTCTCATTTAAATTAAATAAATCCATAAAGGAAATTATCTAATTAAAACAAACTCACTAAAATATCTAAGATATTATATTTGAATTAAATATCTCACGATAAGATCATAATTCATTTTCCCATTTAAATTAAATAAATCAATAAAAGAAATTATCTAATTAAAATAAATTTATTAAAATTTCTAAGATATTATATTTGAATTAAATATCTCACAATAAAATTCATAATTCAAATTTGAATTAAATATCTCATAACAAGATCCATAATTCAAATATATAAATATATTCATATTTAAAATAAAAATATCCACTTAATATAAGCTAGAAAAACAAGCTAAAATGCCCTTTTTCGTACAGGGACTTTCCGTCATCTGGTTGACCGCAAGGCTAATGAATGGTAGACCGGTTCTCACCTGAGAGCTAGTTTACGAAACCATAGTTCATCTAGTCAACAAGTTCAACCCATGCAGTCAACCTGTTGACTCATAATCACTATTCTAAAGTATTCAATATGAGAAATTTTGAACTAGCAAAGGGACCCTCTAGACATATATAATCAAGCTCCAATAAACATAGACAAATTAACTACTATTCAATTTTCTATCGATTATTAACTTTAAAATTACTCAATTAAAAATCCAAAATTGCACTCTTGATTATATACCGTAATTATGAAAGATCTAAAATCTTTTGTCCACGATCAATCCTTCCAGTAACATCCCCTTGTGTTATCCATATCGACTTGAGATCTAGTTTATTTTACCTCATTGATCATTCTATCTTAAGTTCAATCATTCTATATAGGAAATGCCCTGTTTATAAAACAGAGTATCATTTGAACAATAAATGCTCAAATGAAAGAGATCTCTTTTGCTTTTCATTAACCCGAATGATTCCTTAAGAGGATAACCTTAACTCTTTTAAGGTGGAGCCATGCATTCCATATCTATGAATCACGCTCCATCATTTACAAGTCATGTCTCTAACATACAGGAATATTAACTTACTCCCATAGTGGCTTTATCCTTAGTATATCAAAAGACATAAGTTGCAAACACAAAGACATGAACTCATTTTAGGATTAAGATGAAATACATGTATGATTATTAAAATGAATTGATTAGATCTAACAGATATGTTAAATCAATT
>WUAT03133275.1:0-12435 GCA_010015005.3 Ulmus americana | reverse complement strand
TCTCTCTCTAGCTTCTCTCTCTAAACTCACTTCCAAACCTCTAGTTTCTTAGATTTTTAAAGCTTTGAATCGGTTAAGCGTTGAGTAAACTTACCAAATACCTTCGTTACACACCGAACTCGCAGGAAAATCCTTGTTTCCAAGCTTGTTCTCCAACCTCAGCTCACGGTCTCTCCCTTGCTCTCTATTTTTTTCTCGGTTTTGAACTCAACAAAACCCCCACTTTTGCCTTCTCTCTCTTTCCTCACAACCCTCTACTTGGTCTCCAAGGAAATAGACCACTTAGAGACTGGCCTATAGGAGAAAAATCGGGATTGTGTTATATAAAGGCTTATCGGATATCACCTAATTTTGACTAGCTCACAACCCATTTTTTTTTCTAGTTCTGCCATGTTCCGGTCGCCCGAAACATTTGCCTACCGGGCGACCAGTAGGCCATTTTCTAGAATTTCCAAACTTGGTCAAAGGTAGTACCACGTGAAGCTTTCTTTTTCATTTAATGCTTCCACTCTTTCTGCATTCTTATCCCCTATATTTCATTCTTCTTACTTTATTATATATATATATATATATTTATTTAATAAAAACATTTAAAACTTTTATTAAGTTTTAATATTAATAATAATAACAACAATACCACAAATATTATTATTATTCTAAAATATCACCTAAACTTTACATTATAAAACTCTAATTTATAAGAAAGGGATCACTCCACAACTGTCATTTTGATAGCACTTTTAAAAAAAGGGGAAAGGGTATCCTATTCAGTAGATGAAAGATCGGATTTTTCTTCCTAAACATATCTTTCATCTGCATTTTATCATTAAGATTTTACTTTTCTTTTGTTTCCAAACTCACTCAAAAGACGATACTTGGATTGAGGATCCATGCCTTTCCTTCGGAAATCTCACGTTGCATTGGGCCCCTTCGAACTCTGGAAATATCAAAACTTAATCTCAATAATTTCTCTCTTTCATCAAAATTTAACAATTCTAAAATATTAAATCCCTAATGTACATTATCGTATTATTATTGCCAAGAACATATTCGGCAATATTAACGAACCTTCATACCTCATTAATTTTTTTTATATAAAATATTACGCGTTTAATTTATCGATCATATAATTTTCTGTGCATACATTATCACTAATCACTATTAATAGTAATAGAAAATTAGTGACGCTAATTTTCTCGGGGCTTACACTGGCTACCTTATCTAGAAAGTTTCATGTACAAAACTTCTACTACCACTTCTAGAAGGATCTCCCTTTAATAATTTCCTCTACTAATTCTGTAAGGGTTCCTATAAACAGATTACAAGGCTCGTAAAACTCGTGAAGTCCCGTACCAACATAATTGAAGAATGTTTCGGCTTCAATGTTGCATAGCATGCCCCTTTCCGAAAGGAAGGCCCAAATGGTCTTACTCTAGTTCTAGAAAAGTATTAAAGCAACAAGACCTTGCCCCTTAATATCTTGGACATGCTTACGAGATATTTGATCTCAAAGCCTTTCCACCAGAAATGCTCTGTCCAAACTGAGCGACTTCGTTCGGAAGGCTAGTCATTTAGACTGATCGGAAGGTTTCTCCTTCCTATTTAAACACTTAGTAAATTCTTGCAATTTCAACTCTTCTTTTATCCTCTTCCTTGTATTCCATTTCTTTGCTTAAAACATAACAACTCATTAAAAATTCTTAACATGTTGATTCTTGACATTAATTTAATAAAAATTCCATTATTTATTACGAATTCATAACACCAAATTGTTACAAAATTCTCTTAAAACATATTTCTTCACTACATGCTTAATTAATTACAAGAATTTAGAACATAAGCTTTCGGGGTGTTACAATCTACCCTCTTTCAAAAAATTTGTCTTGAAAATTAAAACAGTTTTGAGTACTTGGCTTTCATCTCATCTTCATGTTCCCATGTAGCCTCTTCGACCTTTTGATTATGCCAAAATACCTTGACTAAAGGTATTCCTTTGTTCCATAAGGTCTTTTCCTTTCAATCCAAAATTTATACCAGTTTCTCGTTGTAGCATAAGTCTTCCTGTATTCCAATGGCATCCCGTTCCAGCACGTGAGAGGAATCCAAAACATACTTCTTAAGCATGGAAACATAAAATACATCATGAACTGCTGAGATTTTGGAAGGTAAGGCCAATTTGTAAGCTACATTGCCTATACGTTCCAACACTTCATATGGTCCAATAAATCTAGGACTCAATTTTCCTTTCCTTCTGAAATGCAATACTTGCTTCATAGGTACGATTTTTAGGAAGACTTGATCCCCTGCTTGAAATTCTAGGGGCCTACTATACTTATCGGCATAGCTCTTTTGCTGGTTTTCTGCAGTTGTCATTTTCTGCTTGATTAACTTCACGGCTTCCATAGCTTCCTTAATAAATTCCGGCACTGCCAAGTGTTCCTCCCTAGTCTCATACCAATGAATTGGAGACCTACACTTCCTTTGTAAAGAGCTTTGTAAGGTGCCATGCCAATTATTTCTTGATAACTGTTGTTGTAGGAGAGCTCTACCAAAGGTAAGTACTTGTCCAATGTTCCCTTGAAATCCATAACACATGCCTAGAGCATATCCTCAAGTGTTTGGATTGGCCATCTATTTGAGGATGAAAATTAGTGCTAAAATTTAAATTTGTACCCAATAACTCATGTATTCTCCTCCAGACGGTTGAGGTAAAATTGCTATCATGGTCTGAAATGATCAATCGAGGTACACCATGGAGCTGTATGATTTCCCAGACATACAATGCTTCCAATTGTTCCAATGAAAAATTGAGGTTAATGGGAATAAAATGGGTTGATTTGGTTAGTTGATCGACTATCACCCATATTTCATCATGCCTTTTGTGGTTTTTGGTAGTCCAACCACAAAAATCCATTATAATTTCTTCTCATTCCCACTCCAGAACTTGCACTGGTTGCAATTCTCTTGCGGGTCTTTGGTGTTCCGCCTTAAATTTTTGAAAAGTTATGCACTTTTCCACAAACTTCACTGTATCCCACTTCAAGCTGGACTACGAAAAGTGGTCCTTTAAGTCCTTGTACATCTTCATGGTACCCGGATGAATGGAGTATAGGGTAGAATGAGCTTCCGAAAAGATATGTTCCCTTAGTGCTGGATCTTCCAAAACACAAAGTCTTCCTTTGAACATCAAAATCCCATCAAGAGACACACTGAATTCTGTATTCTTCCCCTCAATTATATCTTCCTTGAGCTTCTTTAATGTCGGATCCAATTCTTATGCTCCTTTCATCCGATCAAAGATGGTTGGTTGTAACATAAAAGTTGATACTTGTCCCGTAAGGATCTCTAGTTCCAATCTCTGGACATCTTCCTACAAAGCTTTTGGTAGAGCTTGAATGGACATTAGCATTGCTAAGGAATTTCGGCTCAAAACATCAGCTACCTTATTAACTTTCCTGGGATGGTATAGGATTTCACAGTCATAATCCTTTACCACTTCAAGCCATCTTCGTTGCCTCACGTTGAGTTCCTTTTGAGTAAAGATATACTTTAAACTCTTGTGATCTGTATAGAACATGCAATATACCCTATAGAGATAATATCGCCATATCTTCAAGGAAAAAAGATAGCCGCCAACTCCAAATAATAAGTTGGGTAATTCCTCTCATGTTCCTTTAATTGTCTTGAGGTATAAGCTATTACCTTGCCATTTTGAATTAAAACTGCTCCCAATCCCACTTTCAATACATCACTATAGATTATGTACTCTCCTTCATCTTCCGGAATGGTGAGGATTGGAGCGTTGGTCAACTTTTCTTTTAACTACCTTAAGCTTTGTTCACACTCTTCTGTCCAAATATACTTCTTTCCCTTCCGAGTTATAGCCGTAAGAGGTGTAGCTATCTTTGAAAATCCTTCCATGAAATGTCGGTAATATCCTGCTAACTCGAGAAAACTCCTAACGTATGTCACATTAGTTGGCGTAAGCCAATTGCTTACTGCTCATATTTTGGAGGGATCAACAGAAACTCTTTCCTTATGTCCTAGAAACTGTACTTTCTTTAGCCAAAACTCACACTTACAAAATTTGGCATAGAGTTGGTGTTCCTTCAATATCCACAATGTAATCTCTAGGTGTTCCTTATGTTCTGGCTTGCTTTTAGAGTACATCAAGATGTCTTCAATGAACACAATTATAAATTTATCCAGATAGCCCTTGAATATCCGATTCATCTTGTCCATGAATGCTGCGGGCACACATTTGTTAATCTGAAAGGCATTACTAGGAACTCATAATGCCCTTCAACTGATAGTATCTGAAACATAAGTCAATCTTTGAGAATACAATGACTCCCTTCAATTGATCAAACATATCATCTATTTTGGGCAGCGAATACTTGCTTTTGGTACCCGTCTAGCTCGGTAGCTCGGCTAGCATACAAGTTGGGCTACCTTTACATCATGACAGCTCAGCCAAGGATGGTGGCCATTGCGGTCGATGTATTTTCTCGAAAATTATTTCGTACTTAGAAAATTTTGAACAAGCGTTATATTTCAAGGAAAACTTGAAATTAAATACTTGACAATTTTTAAGAAATGTTGGATTTCAAGTGAAATCTTGAAACTTAGCTATTTTTTACTTGGTTGGTTCTTTTCTAAGGTAGAATTTTCCAACTAGAATACAACCTCGGGTTGTAACAGTAAAACAGTTCTAAGCGTAGAACGTCGATCTAAGCGTAGAACATCGATCTAAGCTATGATTTAGTTATTTTTAATTGAGTTGCTCCTTTTCGTGGTAGGACTTTTTCAGCCAGGAGACAAACTCAAATCATAACATACTAACTTACTTTGTGAAAAAATAAAGTTGGGCTTAGACGCCTACACCGATGGTTAAGAAAAATTGTTGTTCCGTCCATGGTGAGCTCGGAAGTGAAATTGAACAAAATTGATTATACAGATGAAACAAAATTTCAAGACTATATCAAAATTGTAATTCACAACGGAATTAAATGGTAGGGTATGTTACCCCTTGAAGTGTTGGAAACTTGTTAAAGTCTCCAAGACTTAAAGTGATTTTACTGAGAATGTATCGCGCAAGTGGTGTATTTAGCTTTAGTTGTTAGTGACAGATGTATTAGGTTAGTGAACCTCAAACAACAAATAAAAATAAGAGATGAATGAAAAAGAAAGAGATATCTTTTATTCATTGCCATTTCAACTACATTGCTTATTCAAAAAGGGAAACAAACTGGGAATAACCAAAAAGAAAGAAAACAAACTAGAGTGCTTGTTGTTTTCAATAAATGTTTTAACATTTTTGAGGATTGAGGGACGAGCTACTCCTAAGTGCTTGGAGAGCTGTGCCCCCAAGTACTTGGAGTTTAGGCATTCAGAGCTTGTCATGATGGCAGAGTTTGGCACGGATGAGCTCGGACAAAGTCAACAAGGTTCACCAGATTTCTCGACTCTGCTCAAGCTAACTTCAATGCTTCCAATCAGTATAGATTTTATTCGATTGACTTTGGGAGGTCTATCTGTCACTTCGTAGAGCTCTCGTGACTTCGCATGTTGCCCTTTTAGGATTCTGAGTCCTCCAACAATGGGGAACTTGACCAAAAGATGGTAAGTTGAGGTGATTGCCCATATGATGTTCAAGGTATGATCCACGAGATTACGTTGTAGATTGATAGGCAATCTAACACCACAAAATGAATAGTCTGAATATGTTGGCACGAGTGCGTGCCAAGCTCCACTAGTAAAGACAAGATGCCTTCCGCATTTATACTTTTCCCAGTTAAGCCATAAAGCATAGATTTGGTGGGCTTCATCTTTGCTCCTACTAAGTCCATTATGTTGAGTATGGACTTAAAAAAGAATGTCAAAAGAGCTACTATTTTCAATAAAGATTTGATAAACTTTCCTTCCAATGATTCTGAGATTGATGACTATGACGTCATTTTGAGGATGCCATAATCCACAAGCTTCTTCTGTAGTAAAAGTAATGGGGTCTTTAGAGAGGCAAGGAACTTTTTCTCTTTGCTTGGCCAAGTTCACTTGTTGTGGGAATGGTTCTAATCTAGCTTGTCAAGCATAGTTCTTCCTTGCTTGGTTGGTGTCACAGGTCACTGGTCCACCAATGATTACTCGAACCTTAATGTCTCGACCATTAGGTTGATCTCCTTGTTGTGAAGGTTCTTGTTGTTGAGTTGTATGTAGGCACCCTAGACATACTCTCACAGTTATCCGTGACGGATAAGCTTCTCCACTTTATCTTTCAAAGCTCGACAATCATTTGTGGTTTGAAACATTGCGATGGTACTGACAGTACTTTGCGACATCTCTTTGATTTGTTGGAGTTTTGATGTTTGGAGGGATGCTGTAAATTCCTTGGTACTCAGTCTCATAATAGATCGTGGCCACACTAATAGTAAGAGGAGTATAGTTCTGGAATCTTGGAACTTGGTTTTGTTGGTTGGCAAAATTTCTATTGTTTTGTCCACCATTGTTCCCTCCTTGGTCACCATTTTTATTCTTCTTGCCATTCCCACTACCGTTGTTATTTGGCCTGGAAGTGCTAACTTGAGTGTCAAGTTTGCGCTTTCTTCCAAGCAGAACTTCTTGGCTAATCTTGCTAGCCTCGAGGTTAGAGGTATTTTTCGCTTGAATGTGACGGCGGATTTCAGCGATTAACTCTGAATAAGTGGCGTTCTCACTTATTGATACCATGTACTTGAACATGGTAAAGTTTCTTAAGTCATCCATGAGTGCTTCCACCATGACAGCATCACTCCGGTCATGAACATTTATTTCTTTCTTCACGAAACAGTTGAGGTAGGCCTTGGTACTCTCGTTCTCACGTTGGATTATTGTGTATAAGTGCCTAGCTGGCTTCCTTTGTACCTTATTCACAGTGAATTGTAAAATAAAATACTCAAAAAGCTGATAGAAGCTTTGAATTAACCCTAGGCATAAAGTCCTGAACCAATGTCGGGCGATGTTGGTAAGAGTGATCACGTATTGAAGGTGTTTGTAGCTGAGTTGAGTCCCATCCAACTCTTGTAAGTTTCAAGGTGTTCAGTTGGGTCATCTGTCCCGTCATACTTGGCATTTAGAAGCTTAAACCTTTCTAGTATGATTACATCCTGATCTCCTCGCGGAAGGGTGACTCATTCTCTTCCAAGAAATCCTTTGTAACCTAGTTGTTGTTATGTTGGAGCTCTTCTAGTTGGTGTTGTAGTTCCTCAATTTGGTAATTGATGAGGCCAGGTCCTCCAACCCTTCCTTCTTCCACGTGACTTCATTCAACTCGACAGTTATTCAACCTATCTTGAATATCTCATTGATGAAGGCAAGTATTGAGGTCATCACTAAGATTGCATTAGTTCCCACGGTGGGGATGATTTTCAAAATGCTCTTCCACATCGTGTGGCTCATCATTAATACCAAGGTAACCAAAACTCTGGGTATACCAGTTGATTATGTTTCGCCTCTTCCTCGGAGAAAGACGATCAAACAATTCCCAATCATGGTCCTTGCGGATCGGGCTCATGTGAGTCCGGGCCCTTATAATGGTGATTACACGGATTTGTGTAATGATTTCTGCTTATGTGTCTTGGACTAATTGATTAATCAATTGGAACGGAGAGTTTTAGCAACAGCTTAGTCTTTAACATATCGCATCTCAAATTGACTAAGTGTTAAGAGGCTCCGTGAGAAGCTATATGATCCAGAAAAGAGCCGAACGTAAAGAATAGCTCATCTCAAGTGTATTGGATGGACTTAAAGAAGTATCAAGTTTAGAAGGCGGGAAAAAAGGATGATACAGGCGAAACCACGATGCTCACCTCAACTCGACTGAGCTCCGCAGGCTGGGCAACGTGGCTTAGCAATGTCCCCTCATAGTCCTTGGTAGTGCCTTGGTAGGCAACTCAGCACCTCAGCTAGGTACCCGCGCGCAGCACATGACACAAGCAGCATGCCTTGCTCGTTAGCTCGCCTGCGCATGCAAGCAACAAGCGCAGCTTAGTAGCTTGTAACAAGGAGCTCAACAAGCTGGCCCTTACGCCTGCGCGCAATCGACCCCGCACCAAGCTTGTCTAGGCATGCATTGTGCATACCTCGCACGGTTGCTGGATAGCCCAGCTTGGTAGTATCATTCGGCCTTGGCCGAGCTGGCCTGGTGCTCAATTGGATCCGGTCAAATCTTCGCGATATCAACCTCAAACTTTCATCTCTTACGAGCACCGCATTTTGACATGGATTGCATCGTTGCTACCGTGTTATTCATGAATTATCTCGGGATGTGTCGCACCTCAAATTTCTATTAAGCCTAGGAAGGTGAATTGAGATTTACTTCAATTCGGTGTGAGGACCGATGGTGTTTAGCCTGATGCTGTCATAGTCAAAACTTTAGGATGCCAACCTGGCAAGCGTAATTGCCAACTAAGCAAGGATATGATCTACGTGTTAATTATTTTAAAATGACCTAGATGCCATGTCAGTCGTGATAAAAATCCCCATAACATTTTGATTTTTATAATTTTTATTTTATAAAATACTTTTTGTTTAAAAATTCAAGGGTAGTTTTGGGGTTTTTAAAAAATTGATCATCCTATGGTGCCAAATGTAATTTGTAGAATAGAAGAGTAAGTTTTGATATCCCTGAATACTCAAGGTCCTTTTTGTTACTTTTTTTAAATTAGAGGGTACAAAATGTAATTTTTCCTAATGAATATTTATTAACATAATTACTATATTAGTCATACTAGAAAAATTGAAAAGTAAAAATTGGAGAGTAAATTTGGTATTTCTCCACTTTTTGTATTTTTTTTTTTTCTAAATTTTTCCCTCCACAATACTTCTATCGTTGGAGGGATTACTTTTTTTGGGCCTTAAGGATTCCTAATTCTTACTTTTCTGCCTCTATTTCTATCATCCCTTCTACCAAACAAAGATGAGCTAAGAATGGATTGACTCAATCCATACTACCTAATTTATCTTTCACTGAATCCGTTTTATCCAACAAGTTGTTAAGGTGGCTATGAAGTATAGTCATTAAGAACATTTTTTTTTTGGGTAATAAAGTTATTAAGAATTGTATAATAGAAAAATCTGAATATTGACATTCAGTTATTTTGTAGTTTGCGTTAATGACCAAAAGTACCTTGGTGTTTGAAAAAAGACACGGAGTAATTGCACGACCTGATTTATGACATATTAGTACTCTGAGAAATATGAAATGTCCAAAATACCTTGTATATTTAATTTTATATTTAAAATATTTAAATTAAACAAACAAATAAATAATCTTTTTTTAAATGAAGAAAAGATCCTTTTACAAGTTTAAAACCCAATTTTATTAAATATTTTTATTATTTTAAATATTAATAAATTTGTTTATTAAATGGTAGTTTATGTATTTTTTTTTATTAAAAAAATTACGTTGACATGTGTTGACTAGAGTACTAAATATCATTAAAAAAAATATCGCTAGGGTACTAAACTATCTTAAAAATGATCGTCAAGATATCTTATATATTTTTTCAAACACCAAGATATTTTTTTGTCAATAATGCAAACTAGGATATCAAATAGTCTAAGATTCCTAGAAAATATCCTCTTCAAACAATGCTTTAATAATCTTTTGTTCTGAATATTAAACTACACATATGGGCTAAAGTGTAATGTTATAAACAAAAAACTAACCCTAAATTAGAGTTGGTTCAACTAAATTTATTTGATAATTAACTTCCATCCTCACTTATATATTGTAGTCTAGGCTGTGATTTACATCATATCAAACAAGTTATGGATTGTATAACCATATTAAAAAAAAACAACAACAACAACAAAAAATAATAATTGAAAAAATATACACAAAAACTAATAAGATGAAAAAAAAATATTTCTGAATATATTTCTCATTAAATGTTACAACGAGTATATATACATGTATAGACTGAAGTCTACATAAACCAGATCCAGAACTTAAGGAGCTATGCATTAAAGGAGAAAATTTTGTGCCTATAAAAGTGGGATTACAAGCAGCTGAGATCTACACAAAATATCTTATCAAAACTGACTCCATGAATTGTGGCAAATCAAATCTCAACACTCCCCCTCAAGTTGGAGCATGAATATCGAGAATGTTCAACTTGCTCATTAATTTCTTAAAAATGTTTCCTCCTAAGGCCTTAGTGAAGATATCAGCCAGTTGAAGATAAGAGGGAACAAATTTTGTAACAATTTGACCTGCTTGGATCTTTTCTCTCACAACATGGCAATCAATTTCGATATGCTTTGTACGTTCATGATATACAGGATTCGCAGCAATATGGCGTGCTGCTTGATTATCGCAGAATAATGTAACTGGTTTCAAACAAACCAATAGATCTTTAAACAAGTATCTAAGCCAAGTAAGTTCACATGTTGCAGCAGCCATGGACCTGTACTCAGCTTCAGCAGATGACCTTGATACTGTTTTTTGTTTTCTTGTCTTCCATGAAATTAGAGAGTCTCCAAGAAATACACAGTAACCTGATGTAGATCTTCTTGTCATAGGACAATTTGCCCAACTTGCATCACAATAAGCTCTTAGTTACATAGAGCTATTGGAAGAAAATAATAAACCGAGGCCTGGATTGTTCTTTAAATATCTCACAACACGAAGAACAGCATCCCAATGAGGTTTCCTTGGTGCGTGCATAAATTGACTTAAGATTTTATAGAATACATGATATCTGGTCTAGTAATTGTAAGATAGATTAATCATCCCGCTAATCTTTGGTAGCATGAAGCATCATTTAATAATTCGCCTTGATCATTTGTAAGCTTCAGATTTTGTTCCATGGGAAAGTCAATAGGTTTAGCTCCAAGAAATCCAACACCATCAAGAATTTGCAATGTGTATTTTCGCTGAGATATGACAATCCCAACTTTTGATCTTGCCACTTCTAGACTGAGAAAAAACTTGAGATTACCAAGGTCTTTTATGTGAAACTATTATTGAAGAAAAAGTTTGAGATCTTGAATAGCTTTGTCATTGTTTCCAGTAATGATCATATCATCCACATAAATAAGAACCATGGTTAGAGTAGAGCCTTTTTCTTTCATAAAAAGAGAGTGGTCTGAGTGTGACTGAGAGAAACCAGCCATTTTAATGGCTTTTGAGAACTTAGAGAACCAATTTCTAGGCACTTGTTTGAGTCCATAAAGGGACTTGTGAAGTTGACATACAAATTTCTCTCCCTGTCGACAAAGTCCTAGTGGTGGAATCATGTACACTTCTTCATGAAAATCACCATGAAGGAAAGCATTATTTACATCCATTTGAAATAGAGGCCAATTTCAAACAGTTGCCAAGGCAAGGAGACAACAGACTGTGGTTAACTTAGCAACTGGAGCAAAAGTCTCATGATAATCCAAGCCTTCTTTTTGAGTGAATCCCTTGGCTACCAAACGTGCTTTGTACCATTCTACTGAGCCATCTGATTTATACTTGATTCGAAAAACCCATTTGCTGCCTATGGGACAATGACTTGGAGAAAACAAAACTAGGGACCATGTCTTTTGATTTTCAAGAGCAGTGAGCTCAGTCTTCATTGCTTCACACCATTTTGGATCACATAGTGCCTGTTCATACGTTGTAGGCTCAAGAGTGCTAGAAATGGTGTTAACAAATAACTGACAGGAAAGAGATAATGACTGGTAGGAGATAAAGTTGGATAACTGATATTTGGTACCTGACCGTGAAGAGGATGACTTGCCTGTGGTTGTAGAGGAAAGATGACGTACCAACCTGGCCACAATGAAAGTCACGAAGAAGAACAGAGGGTTGTCGAGGTCAATTACTACGGCGAAGAATAGGAGCAAATGTGTTTGAGGTTGTAAAAGGAGAAGATAATGGAAAGAGAGAGGGTGTTGGGTTTGATGATGATGATGAGAAATCATGAGAAGAGGGAGATGGAAAAGAAGCCAGTGTCTTGAGTGATGAGTGAGAGGTAGAGGATGGAATTGGAATTGGAATATCATTGAAGTTAGGAGATACGGTTGGCAGAGGGGCTGAAGGTGAAGAATTGGATAGAATGGGAGTGGAAAAAGGAAATGTATTTTCATGGAAAACAACATCACGGCTTGTGAAGAACTGTTGAGTGGTAAGATCATAAACTCAGTAGGCTTTTTGGCTAGAAGGATATCCAACAAAAATGCATCGACGAGCTTTTGGTGAAAATTTGGCCAAAGGTTGCAAGTTGGTGGCATAACAGAGACAACCAAAAGTGTGTAGATGTGTATATGTGGGCGGTTTGCCATATAAGAGTTCATATGGCAATTTGTGGTTCAAAACTGGGGTAGGAAGTCAATTTATGAGATAAGTGGCAGTGAGTAAGCTTTCACCCCAGAATTTCAATGGTAAATTGGCTTGGAATCTCAAGGCAC
>WUAT03133164.1:0-12436 GCA_010015005.3 Ulmus americana | reverse complement strand
GTGGTTGGGCAATAACAGCCTAGCAGAGATCACCTTGCTCCATTACCATTGAAATAGAGCTCAAATCTTCCCCCGCCGGTATAGTAGAATTTTCTGGTGTACTCTTCTCTGCCATCAACAGTTGCCTGAGCTTTGCCCAGTGAGCTGTGAAGCAATCACCTTCACGATAGTTTGATCACAATCATGAGCCAAACAAAGGCACTGTTTCATCATCTGGACCCATTATAGTGATCGGGGACTTGCGCGCACAGTTCTTCCTATCATGGCCAAAACGCCCGCAGTGGAAATAGAAGTTTGCTAGTCTATCATATTTCACTTGAACCCAAGAATGTTTACCATTACACAAGGCCAAGAAAAAAAACCTGGAAACAGCTACCTAAACACATTGACACCCACCTTGAATTTGAAAAAAAAAAAAAAAAAAAAAATCCCTGCACTTGTCTCTATTAAGATCAAGGTCCAAGACTAACAACTTATCAACTTTGTTAACAATGGTAATAGCATTCTCATTCGTTAAGAAAGCATGAGGAACACTCACTGCACGAGACCGGAAAGGATCTACTTCAAGGCACAGACCATAAACAGTCAAAATGGTCATTTTTTTTCTTTAGATTTTGTCAAAATTAAATCATTATTTGCTGATGTGGAAGGCGATCAACAACCCAAAAATTATTTTCCACCTTAGTAAATAGTGACTAAATTTAACAAAACCTATCTAATAACTATTTAGTGTTAAATCTTGACACATTTAAAATAGTGAATGGCCAAATAACCGTCATTAATATAGTTTTTTCTTAATTTAACATGATTATGATTTCAAACAAAAATATAAATTTACTTATATCTAATAAAAATAAAAATGAAATATTATGTGTATCAATAAAGACAATTTTAGTAAAATTTATCCTAAAATAATTTCAAACAAAAATCAAATTAGTTTTTTATTTGTTTTATTGAAAGAAACAAAAATCAAATTATTACTATTTTAAAAAAGGCAAAACCGTATACCATCTAAAGATAGTCTAAGGCCCATCTCCAATATAGCGGTATAATAGTGGTAAAATCTCACTAAAACCTCTTCTACCCTTAACTCTATAAATTAATGTTATTTTTGTTAGATGAATAATGTTATATCAAATATGGGGTAGTACTGTTCAAATAGCGCTATTTTTTTTTTAAAATAATAAAAAAATAAAAGTGGTTAAAAATCTATTAAAATTTCTATTATCCAAATTATATTATCTTTAATAAACTATCTTTTGATTTTAATTATATCTTTTTTATCATTTAATTTATATATTGTTTTAATTATGTGATATAAAAATTACAAAAAAAAATTAAAAAATATTATTACAATTAAACATGTAATTAAATAAGTTGCAAAATATAATAATTATTGAGATTAATTAATAAAAGAAAAAAAAGAAAGAATATTTTTGTGTTTTGAAAAGCATATATTTTTAATGTAATATTTAGTGGAAGGATATAAAAAAAAATAATGACTTTTGATGATTTCAATAGCGATTCTGATTTAAATATTATTACTATTCACATATTTTTTTTTCTAATTTCTACAATAATTTTGTTTGTTTGAATCATAATTTAAAAAAATATATTATTTTAACTATAATATTTTTATTTTCTACAATAATCATACTTGTTATAATAATCTTGCTAAATTATAATTTAAAGATCAATTTTATACTAATTCTCAAAATACCGTCTAAATCATGACAAAAAAAACAAAAAAATGCTGCGAGGTTTTAAAATTTTGGATGGAAGGTGATGAACCACACAAAAGTGCAATTAAAACGAAAGGAACAGAGCAAGTGCCACGTGCCAAGCGTGTGAAGTTGTATAAAGTCGCATTGGACAGTGGAGGTGGGAAAGGCAATTGATGGCGTTAATGCGGTTGTTTCTGGTGATTGTGGGGTCTACTTTTTCTTCTAAGGAAGGACTACAGCTATTACTCATTCATGGCGTCTTCTCCCTTCTCTCTTCTTTCACATTACCCATATCGCTTTAAGGCTTTCTAGACTCCTCCTTACTAAGATCTTTCTTAGTTTTTCTTCTCTTCTGTGACATTCTTTTGGATGGTTGTTCTATTTGGGAAATATAGAACCGAAGGAATGAGAAAAGGGGTGTCTTTTAAGCTTAGTTCCAGTATCTTTTGCTTACAAGCGGTTCTCTTGTCCTTCTGTGAGTATTTTTACACTTTCTTCATGTCAGCTTTAGTGGGTTTTTTCTTATTTTTGTATGATCTGAATGAATTGTTTGGTCACTCGTTTTTAAATTTCCTTATTTTGATCAACTCTTACTGGGTATTGCTCAAAATTCCTTCTTTTGTTGTGGGTTAAGAGAAAATGATTCCTAGACTTTTAGCATCGGTACTGGGTGCTCCTTAGTTTTCTACTTGAGATTCTTGATTTTGATATTGGTTTTGTTTTGTAAGAATAGGATGCTTTGGCCACTTTTCAATATATGTTTCTTCAATCTCTTTGTTACTTTCATTATTATTAAGATGTTGTGAGTGAGCCACTTACTCTAGCTTTATGCAGTGTTCAGGGCAACCTAAAAAATTTACAGATTTTGAGCTAGTTTTAGGGTTTCTTATTAACACTAGGCTTATATTGCTTCATTTGCCATTCAAAATGCCACTACTTTGACAAAAAATTATATATTGTTTTCTATTCACTTTACATATAAATTTTGGCAATGTAAGCTTTGGAAATGGGGGCTGAGAAAAGCAAGTTCTTTACTGGATTGTTTTACTTTACATCTTCCAGAAAATTGTATTTGTTTGCTGTTTTGAAGGGAAAATAATGACTTGGTATAGTCTATGCTTGTTTAACAAAATAATTCAGTGGCAGAATAAGAGTCCATTTAGGAAGACATGTGTTATATATTTTACCAGTATTTAGTTAAAAATTTAAGTATATTTGTTGTAAATTGCCTTTTATTTGGTAGTTTCCTTTAATTGAAACTTCTCATCAATTGTAGTATTTAAAGGGAAAGTTAGGAGCTTTAAATGTTTGATAAATAGCTTCAACTTGGGTATGTTATTTGCCTTTGATTTGAGTTGTAGTTTGTATAGTTTCCTAATTTTCCGTATGGTACTTCTAACTTAGGCTTCTAGTTCATTTAATGCTCTGAAACTAATGAAGTTGTAATTTTCTTCATTAGATTCTTACACTTCTTTACCGTTGCTTTTTGTATAGATTACCTTGAATCGTGTTGTAGTCCTCTAGATGATAATAACAATCAAGAAGTGATAATTCAAAGAAAAGATGCTATGTTACCTGAGATATCTCCTAGTGGAGCTCCTCAGCCCTTTCTTCCTCTTCTTGCACCATCACCATTGGCACCATTTACCAATAGGAGTGTTCCAAAATTGTCAGGTTCGCGTCTAAGAAACTGAAAGCATTATTAGTTCTTCAAGAAGTTTTGATCAATATGTCCAATACATTTCTTCTCTCCATACAGGACTATGCTTGTTGAACTTTACTGCTGCTGAGAGTTTGATGTCAACAACTTCTATAGATTGCTGGTCTGTTTTTGCACCACTGTTGGCTAACGTAATTTGTTGCCCACAATTAGAAGCCACTCTTGCCATTCTCATTGGTCAATCTAGTAAAGTTACGAATTTGCTTGCTTTGAACGGGACTGTTGCTAAACATTGCTTGTCAGATATTGAACAGATTTTAGTGGGTCAGGGGGCAAATGACACTCTCAAGCAGATATGTTCAATCCATTCCTCAAATCTTACCCAAGCATCCTGCCCAGTGAAAGATGTTAGTGAATTTGAGAGTGCAGTGGATACTTCTAAGTTGCTCGGCGCTTGTGAGAAGATTGATCTTGTGAAAGAATGCTGTGATCAAACTTGTCAGAATGCCATTTCTGAAGCTGCTACACAAATTTCTTTAAAAGCTTCTGAGATTTTGAGCATGGGCAGTGGACATGTCTTACCTCAGCACTCAGCTAAAGTTAATGATTGTAAAAGTATTGTGCTTCGGTGGCTGGCAAGTAAACTTTCTCCTTCTCGTGCAAAGGGAGTGCTAAGGGGACTATCTAATTGCAATGTCAACAAAGGTGAGCTTTGTAGATGAGCTAGAAAAAAACCATAAAACATAATGTTTTAGCTATGTGCGTTTAGATGATAGCATTATCCTAGCCATCTCATTTCGTTAACATCTAGGTCTTCCTTACCATTGTGTCAACGAAATTGATATTTCCAATCTTGTTTTTACTCTTAGAAGCTCTGCTATTTCTTAGATTTGATCTTTCTGTATATGTTCCAGTTTGTCCCCTGGTTTTTCCAGACATGAAACGAGTTACTGAGGGGTGCGGGAATGAGATAAGTAACCGCACTGCATGTTGTACTGTCGTGGAGAGCTATGTGTCCCATTTGCAAAAACAGAGTTTCATAACCAATTTGCAAGCTTTGGATTGCGCTACGTCATTGGGAATGAAGTTGAGGAAATCAAATATCACCGCCGATATATACACTCTATGTCATATAAGCCTCAAGGACTTCTCCCTCCAAGGTTTGTGTTCAGCTCTCAGTTCAATTCTGTTGATTCGAAGTAGAATCATTCTCCATTACAAAATCTAAAAAGTACTAATACATTCTCTTCTAACTTCCTATCCAATATTATCTGGTGGTTGACTATGGGCATACACAGTGGGAAATCAAGGTAATTTCTAACTTCCAATACATCAAGAAGTTGTTCTCAAATTAAAAAGTTGTTTAATTCTATTTTACAGAGATGATTACTCTTTGTTTTTTTTTTTTATCAAGTTGTTGTGTATTTGTTGCTATATATGTCTCTGTGTTTGTCATTACCTAATCGACCTACTAGATAAGCTCTTCCATTCTTTCCTTCCTAGGCAGGCATTAGAAAGTAATTTATAGTTCTGTTAACATTCCATAACAAAGATTTATATTTGCTTCATCATTTTGTGGGACAGAGGTCGGATGTCTATTGCCGAGTTTGCCCTCCGACGCTACATTTGACAGTTCCGGAATCAGCTTCCTCTGTGATCTTAATGATAATATTCCAGCGCTCTGGCCCAGTTCAACTCAAGTCTCTCCTTCGTCGTGCAAGAAAAGTATGTCCAACCCATTTACATATTGTATCAAGCATTTCGAATCCATTGTTGAAACTTTAAGTACTTCTTGCAGACGCGTATGGACATACTGTTAGTTATGTTTTAATCAATATTACCTTCTTGTTTTGCAAATTCAGCTATCAAGATTCCAGCACTTCCAGCAGCCACATCTGCTCAAAGTGGTAAGTGTATCCTTTCGCTTTAACCCTCATGTTACTCTTTCCTTGTACGACAAGTAACCCGTCTAGAGATACCTAGGAGACGTTTGGTTGGTGTTTGTTTCGTTATTTCGGCTAAAAACTAATAAACAAAACATAATCTCAGGTGATTACCGTTACAATGCAATGCTTACGCTGTTCCTCGCTTCCTCAACACTCCTGCTAATGCTCTTGTAAATAAGTTCTCAAATCTCACAACTACTTTCTTCATCCCGAAGGAGTATCGGATTAAAGCCAAAGAAGGCTCATCCAAATGGAAGTCATCCCGGTCGGCCGGCCGGCGGACGGACGGACGACACTTTTTTCTATTAGGGGATAGAGAGAGAGTTCATCTCACCGTTAATTGCTTTTTCAGGTGTCATACACTGACAATTGATTCTTGCTTTCTTGTCTAATAAGATTCTTGTTGTAAAGTAATTTTAGGAGTAATAGTAACTTTATATGGAAAACTATCATTATTGAGATTTGCCTGTAAAATTTTGGATTGCAATTGCAACCACATATATAGTTTCATATATATGTATATTTTTTTTATTTGATCCTATTTGATGGTTATGGGCATTAATTCTTAGGTTTGATTGGTTTGTTTCATTTATTACAATGTCTTCATTGGCGTGAACGTGATGTACAGCTGGGTATGGGCCATGGTCGTTTAGCTATTAATGGCTTTGTCGTCTACTTTAGCTATTATGGTTAGTTTAGCATTTACTGGCTTCTTTCTAGAACCAAATTGGGTTTGCTTCCATTTTCGGTTTGAAGAGTCTAATTGGGCCTGGACCCGGAACCAGGAGGCCCAAGAATGTAGGCCCATCAGTGGGCTATAAGTTAGGAGGAAAGTACACCCTATACCCCCTTTTCCCTAATCTATTATATTTGTATACGCTTTAAAAAGTTATTACATTTGTACTCTTTTTTTTTTATAAGTAAAATACGTTTTTACCCTTTAGTCCAAGTTGAAAATACTTATATTTTTTTGTCAGTTAAAGAATGACCAGAGTAGTCGTCGGTTGAAGAATCACTGGAGGAGTTGTCGGTTCTTAAATCGAAGCAATGAATATTACAAAGTTGTAATTTGTTATACTCTGGGAGGATAAAATGGATAAAAAAAGTTACATATTTGTAATGGACTTAAAAAAAAGAGTATAAATGTTTACATGTCTCATTTGCCCCCCCTGTAGTTCACCAAATGGAAATTTTTTTTTATTTTTTTTATTTATGTATATACATTCTTATAAAAAATTCCATTCTTATATTGGAAGAGAAAAAATCGCACCCTTCAAATTGAAATTATTGAACGTATGTTTTCTTCATATTCTTTAACAACACAGTCAAAATCGAAATCATACAGATTGTATATAGATGAGTTTAATAATAATAATTTGAGAAAAAAATATATTTTAAAATTGAATATACAGTTTCATTTTTTTAAATTAATACCCTAACAATTTATAACTTCTTACATTTAAAAACTTTTCATGAAACTGACTGTATTTTATAGGCATAATTTAATACTTTTGTTATCTAATGATTAATACAAAATATCAATAATAATAATAATAATTAGCCAAATTATGTTCCTTAGAGAATCATTTATCTAGAGTAGCATGTTTTTTTTTCCTATTATCCTAATCTCGAACTGTATACCTCAGAGTAATTTATAAGCTATAACATGAGTGAGATTTGAAATGTCAAGAAAATTAAATTTGCTAAAGGCGTATCAAGTTGGGGTGTGCCACTATTCTGTGACGCTAAGCCATGAGATCATTTGAGGCCATGTTTTTATATTGTTGGCGCTTAGCAAGGATGTTGCTGATGGTTCCTTATGTGGGGACTTTTGAAAGTTGAAATTGCTCCATTGCCTATTTGGCAAGGGCGGACTCTGTGGTGGAGAGATTCCTTACATTGTGCAAACAAATTTCAAGTTTTTGAGCATTGTTGAGTGAAGACAAATGTTTCATTTTAGGAAGAAATGACTAGGTATAATTGGAGAAGATTAAGTTTAGAACAAACTTTCATTATTCCATGTTTTTTAGATTTAAACTTTTCTTGATGTTGGTCTTCTCATATTACTTGTATTTAATTTTTAATTGAAGATATAATGTACCATCATTGAATTTAATTTTTATTAGAGATGTATACCAAGCTCATTGATAACTTACAAACAATAATATATATAAGACTAAATTAACATGATGAAGAGTTTTTAAACCTAGAAGTAGTGGCATAATTTTTTTGAGTAGATGTTCTCCAAATTAATAACTTCTACTAATTAATAAATTACTGTGCAACATATTGTATTAATTTAGAGAAATAAGATGTATAAACAAATAGTTTTTTTTGTTGATAATGTAGCAAACAAGTCAGAAATGAGAACAAGGTAAGTTAGGGTTGGCAATTTGAGTCTTATGACACGACTTGAAATAACCTAAAAATTTCAGGTTATGATTAATAAAATAGAGTTTGGGTTGAAATTGAGTCGACCTAAAAAAATTTGGGTTGCATTCGAATTAATTTGATTGACATAAAATAATTTGAATTATCCAATTTTAAAGTGACTTGAAAATTTAAAATTGACACAATAACTCAAATGTGATACAATTTATTTGAAATTGACCTAAATATCATAATTTAAAAATATATATATATTAATTAGAAAAATAAAAAATTATAATAAATATATATTTTTAGATCATTTGGGTCGGCCAGGGCTGAATTTTATGACATGAAAAGGATTTGCATTAAATTCGAATCGACTTTACTATTGTTATTATCCATTTCAAAATTTAACCCGAACCTATCCTGAGGAACTAAATTGCCACCTAATGGTACGTACAAGTCATTGTGAACAAATTGAGGGAATATAATGGTGCATAAATTCTCAAATTTTAGAATTTATGGTCCAAGCTAGGACAAATGCTTATCCCCTATCCCTATATATGTGCCATCAACCAATTGCTCACTTGTAGATTTCGATTAGGTGGTCCGATGGCTATCACACAAACACAAATCGATAATATTTAGTTAACATGATATGAAAATATCTCTTTAATTTAGCAAGAATGGTAACCTTACTTAATCAATGGGATAATTATATTTTAGTGCCTTCTAGTTTGACGAAGTTTTAAAAAATATCTTGAGTTTTGAAAAATACTAAATAAGGGTCTCTAGTTTACATAAATAACGTCTTAGTACTTTTAACTCACTCATTTTTTAAAAAAAACTAAAAATAGCTTTTGACTTTCAAATTTAAAATAACTAATAAATAAAAAAATCAAAGATAATTATTTAAATAAAAAACAAAAATTAAAAAACTACTTAAAAAAAAAAACCAAAATCAAAACAAAATAATAATAATAACAAAAAAAACAAATCAAAACAAAAAACTCTCTCCCCCAACGTCCCTCACCTTTTTCTCCACCCTCTACAAACCCAAACCCTAATCCCCCTTAGAGCTTCTCCAGCTTACCTACCCTCATCGTCCAAGCCTCCGCTGACAATCTCCGACCTCCACACCCCTCCCCCCCTTCCCCAGGCATTTCCGGCCTTCGCACCTCACCGATTATCTCCCCCATTTCTGACCTTCCCACCTCACCTTCCTCGCAACCCAAGCCTTCGTCTTCTTTTCCTTCGCAAGGTCGCAACCCAGATATGGGTTTGTTACATTTGAGCCTCAAAGAACCCATATCTGGGATTGTTGCATTTGAGTTAAGGATTATTGAACATGAAATCCTTGACACCAGGGTGGTTTTGGCCAAAGGGATTCTGACGGTCAAGTTAGCACAAATGACAAACGAAAGTAAAGTAAAGTAAAGAGAGATAGAGATAGTAGAAGTCATTGTGACCTTGGAGCTATGGCGCGACAATTGTCGTAGAGTGGTCGATACACGGCTCTACGGCGTATGACGATGGTAGTACGAGAGAGAGAGTGAGGAGTGAGGAGTGAATTGGGATGTGTGACAATAGAGTAAACGAGTGCGTCGAGAGGTGCCTTTGATAGAGTCAACCTCGATACTTATAGGCAGATGGGGTGGTTAGAGCACTCACGAGACTCGGAGTCCAGTTGAGGAACAAGCGCTGGCTCTACGTCCGCTGACTTGGTGAGGACAATGTAACCTTTTCGTGAGTCCCTCGCTACGTGGCTAAAGATTCGGAGTCATTTGAGACTCAATTGAAGGGGTGTGAGATCTAATCCGTAGAGCCAACAACAGGTCGTGTAAATGATGGGTCGAAGCACGGGATGGTCCAACCCGTAGAGTGATCCGACTAGCAGAGAAGCCTAGATCATAGGTCGACTCAATTCGTAGAGTGGCCCGAATCGTAGAGTGGGTTACTCGTAAAGTAGCCACGCTTGTGGAAGGCTGGCTCGTAGAGTGGACCAAGCTTGTAGAGCAAACCAACTAATAGAATGGGCCATCTCGTAGAGTGGATCTTCTACATGATGGATTTTGGAGTAGAGCCAACCGTGGTTAGGTCATGGCATAGAGCCAACTGATATTGGGCCCGATTAAGGGTTGATACGAATTTTTGCCCATACACTGTGTTCTATAGACATAATTTAATACTTCTACTATCTAATAACTAATACAAAATATCAAAAAAAAAAAAAATTAATTAGCAGAGTCACGTTCCTTAGAGAATAATCTATATCTAGAGTAGCATATGTCTTCCCAGTTATCCTATCTTGAACTGTGTACGTTGAAGGACCTTATAAGCTACACCATGGGTGAGATTTGAAAGGTCAAGAAGACTAAATTTGCTAAAGCTGTATCAAGTTGGTGGTGTGCCACTATTCTTTAACACATAGCCGTGAGATCATTTGAGGCCATGTTTTCATATTGTTGGCACTTAGTTAGGATGTTTCTGATGGTTCCTTGTGTTGTGACTTTTGAAAGATGAAATTGCTCCATTGCCTATTTGGCAAGGGCATGCTGTGTGATAGAGGGATTCCTTGCTTTGTGTAAACAAATTTCAAGTCCTTGAGCATTGCTAAGTGAAGACGAATGTTTCATTTTGGGAAGAAATGACTAAGTATATAATTAGGGAATATTATGAAGTTTAAAATAAACTTTCACTGTTCCAGGTTTTATAAATTTAAATTTTTCTTGATGTTGATCTTCTCATATTACTTGCATTTAATTTTTAGGAATAATGACAATTAGGTACCTTGTATATTACGTTTGTGACAAATAGTACTCCGTGTTAGAGAAAAGACACTAGAATACCCCCAATTTTAATTTTGGGACAGTGGGGTATCCTGGGTTATATGAAATGGCCAAATTGCTCTTATATTAATTCAATAAATAAAATAAATTGCAGACTTTTGCACCATATGTCCCTGAACTCCTAAAATATTAGCAATTTGATCCCGGAAGTAAACAAAAAAAAATTCTTTATTTTTATTTTTCTTAACTTTTATTTTTATTTTAGGTCCCTAAAATTTTAAAATGTCAGCAATTTGATCCTAAAAATAAATAAAAATGTTCTTTTTTTTTTTAATTTTTTTTTCTTTTTCGTGTTTTGTTTTGTTTTTTATTTTTTATTTTTATTTTTTTTCTTTTGTTTTTTTTTCTTTATCTTTCTTTATCTTTTCTTTTCTTTTTCTATTTCTTTTCTTTTTTGTTTTGTTTTCTTTATTTTCTTTTTCTTTTTTGTTTTTGTTTTTGTTTTCTTTTTCTTTTTTCTTTTCTTTTGTAGCAAAAAATGAAGAAGAAAAGAAAAATGGAAAAAAAATAGAAAAGAAGAAGAAAATAAAAGAAAGAAAATGAAAAAAAAAAAGAGAAAAAAGAAAAGAAAGAAAAGAAAGAGAAGAAAAAAAAAAGAATATTTTTTTACCAAGCTATTGGAGGTGGGCAGAAAACGAAAACGAAAAAACAATAATAATAAAGAAAAGAAAAAAAAACGAAAAAGAAAGAGAAAGAGAAAAATAAAAATAAAAGAGAAAAAAGAAAAAAAAAATTTACCAGACTATTAGAGATAGACAGAAAATCAAAACTAAAAAGAAAAATGAAAATAAAAGAAAATAAAGAAATTAAAAAAAAGATACAAAAATGAACAAAAAAAAAAAAAGAAAGAGAAAAACAAAAACAAAACGAAACAATAACTAAAAAGAAAAAAAAATAAAGAAAATAAAACACAAAAAAAAAAGAGAAAAACAAAAAGAAAAATAAAAGAAAGAGAAAGAAAATAAAAGATTAAAAAAAGAAGAAAATTTATTTTTTATTTTATTTTTAAGATCAAATTGCTGATGTTTTAAAAATTTAGGGACCTAAACTAAAAATAAAAGTTAAGAGAAATAAAATAAAAGAAAAGAATTTTTTTTTTGAATCAAATTACTAATATTTTAAGAGTTTAGGAACCTATAGTGCAAAAAACTTGTAATTTATTAAAAAGGTAGTTTAGGTATTTTTTAATATTTTGTTGACTTTCGTTGACCAGAGTATCCCACTGTTTCAAAATTAAAGTTGGGGGTATCTCAGTGTTTTTTCTCTAACACGAGGGTACTATTTGTCACAAACGCAATAAACATTGTACCTAATTGTCATTATCCCTATCTCAAAAATGACATAAAATACTTACAAAAATTACCAATTAGATTAACTACATATTTCATTTCAATTTTATAATTAAAATTAGATGAACTTTTTATTTTATTTTTTATTTTTACGAGCCTGACCAGTTAATTCAATTGATGGTAATTTTTTTTTTTTTGGTTATGAATTTAATTCCATAGAAGATATCGTCTTTTGTTTAATAATAATAATAAAAAAAAACACACACACTTCTTGTAGTGATCCGACCTCTCGGAGCCGTATAGTTTAATACTGAAATGCTAAATAGTCATAATTAGGACTTTAAAATCTCGGGGTAAAATTTTCTTTTCTTTAAAATCACTTTAAGTCGTAAACTTTGTTAACTTTAAAAACTGAAAACTCGAAACTTTATTTTGTAAACTCGCTTTCGAAAACGACTATAGAAATAGGATCGTAAATCACTATTTCTCTTTTTCATAAATGCCCAAAATCGCGGATAACTCTTTGAATATATATATATAGTATGAAAACTATAAAACATAACTAGCAGCAGAAATAAATTAAAATAATAATCTGCAG
>WUAT03133053.1:0-12437 GCA_010015005.3 Ulmus americana | reverse complement strand
GTCCTTCTGGAGAGCACACTCGTCAAATAAGCTTCCCATATGACTTCAGGACATATGTATAAGTACGAGCCTTCCTGATAGCCTCAAGGTGTGTGAACAAGTACGAGCCTTCTAGAAACATGATCCTTCCGAAAATATGTTTCTTTCGGAAACATGTTCCTTCCGAAAACGCATACCTCCTGGCAACACGATTGATCTGGAAACATGTTCCTTTCGGATTTGGAAACATGTTCCTTTTGGAAATAGGTTTCTTCCGGAAACAATGTTCCTTCCGAAAATGAGTTTATTCTGTATTCCTTCTGGAACCATGTTGTCTACAAGGACCCTCATGACAAATAAGACATAAATTCCGGAAACCACGTGGTCGATATGACCTATTTCCCTGGAAACTTGATATGGAGACCTTCCGGAACTAGCGTGAACATGCATGCATGGAGACATTCCTACGTGAGATGAACGCAAAAACCTTTCGGGTGAGTATAATTTACTAAGGATTGACCTTACCGTCTGGTATGCTAAGCGCAAAACAGAGACTCTCCTGTAACCTATCTCTTCCGGAACACCTTCTGGCCTCACCCTTTTATTTTCCGGCTAACCCGAGAACTTGTTACAATGTTTTTAAGCAGCAAATACATTGAATTATGTAAATAATCGAGTGAGTGGAAAAAATGTGGCATCATTTTAGTTAATGGTTGCCATGCAACCACTTGAATCAAGCAGTGCTTCCACTAAACTGATGAAGCTCACTCAAACTCTCACATTTTCTCATTTCTTTCCTCCCCAATTGAGAACTCTCCAAGCAAAACTCGCATCAAGTGAATTTCATGATTTTTGCCAAGGATTTATTGAAGTTTGCTCATATCTTTCCATAGGTAAAGCTTCTCATTTATCCCTTTTTTGGTTTGATTTTAACACTTGAATTGATGGAATATTAGTGATGAACAAATAGGATTCTCGGCCAAAGCTCTACTGAGGTGTTCATCAAAGTTTTCCAACCTTTTCAAGCAAGGATTCTCAGTAAATTCATTGTTTTAATTACTATAATGAATTGATATGTATGAGTTTAAATTGTTTTTAGCATTCCGTAAATGCATGTAAATTAGAACTAAATTTCATGTATAAACCAAGAACATATTGTTTCCGAAATAGACAATTATGAAACCCGATTTTCATGTTGATGTTTTGATGTCTATAAAGCTTGGATTAATGTGTATTTTAGCTTATTGGAAAGCCTAGATGCCTATTTTCTTCCACAAGAATTTTTGGAACCAAAGGATTTCTGAATTTTAAACTATATTTATTTGAAAATAGGTTGTTGACATGGAAAACCCTATTTTAAGCACTCTCTGTTTGTCCCTTTTTCACCAAGTTAGAAATTGAGTTTTGAACCAACGTTTTTACAGGACAAACTTCAAAGTGTCCTGAAACTTTTCCAATTGGTTTTGGCTTATTTGGTTTAAAATTGAGAAAAGAATGATGAAAACAAAATCAGTTGACAAATTGCCCAAATCTAGAAACCAAGTTAAAATAACCCTATTTGGCCAAGTTTTTCCAAAATCGATACGAGGGCCTTCTGGCCATGTTTTAGGCTTTACCCAAGATGTTTACAAGAGGTTTTAACCCTAATAAGCTAAGGTTATGAGTTTTAGCGATTTTATATTACAAACCATGTTTTTGCACGCAAAATCATTCTCCGATTTTTATTTCGGCAGAACGATTTTAATAAAGTTACGATGTGTTATTTTAGGTGGAGATCTCTAAGTCTATCACGTTGTAAGAAAATGAAGCATGCAAAACCGTAAGTAAAAAATCTCACCTACAACATGGAACAAAAGAATTTTCAAAACAAAAATGTGCTTTATATTGTATAAGTATTGTTTTGACTTTCTGTAATGTTTAATGTAATGATTGATGATGTGCTTCTCTATGATGGAATGCATTGTTATCCATGCTACATATTACCATGAGTTTAATGATATGCACTGCATATAGTTATCGTGTATGCCTGATTTATTCATCATAGTTATGCATTAAATAACAGTTTTATGCATTTAAAGAAATAACTATCACAAGAATCTTAACATGATAAGCTAAACTTCATTAGATCCATAATTTGACTAATGCCAACAAGGAGAATATAAGAATGAAATAATGTTACAAGTTAAATGAACATAGGTGTGTCGTACCACATAGATTGAATGGCCGGAGGACTAGTGTTGGATCAGGTCACTGTAGGGGATGATTTCTACAATTGAATATCTCTTGGTATGTTGGAGCCACTGACAACCTGTTTGACCTGCAAGACAAAAAAATCAGATGGTGATCGTGAAGTCCTTGACACCGGGGGGTGCCGAAAAAAGAAACTCCAACAGTCAAGTTAGTACATAGAACATGAGGAATGATCCATGAAGATGCAAAGTAATATCTAGGATATTAAGGAACAAAAAGAAGATGTTACTGTGATCGGAAGTCTATGGCGAAGCGGTGGTTGTAGGCAAGGTGAGTTTAACACTACGGCGGTGTAAGTGGAACCTAAGAGTCAGGTGAGAGCTCTTAGTCGGAAAGTGGAGACGTAGAGTCTAAAGTAGGAAATAGGAGCTGAGGGGAAGGAAGAGACCAAGGGTCTCATAATGGAGATTCAATGGGGCTGTTGGGCTATGAAAAGTTACAAAACTGATGGCCATAATGAAGCATTGAAGGTAATAATTTGCTTCCAATGTCATGTAACTCCCATGGAAAGTTACACGGTTAGATCTGAGAAGTCAAAAGACTAATAGAAATTGATCGTACTCATGGAGCGTCCCACTCGATAGGGTGCCCTAGCTCATGAGCTGACTCGACCCATAGAGTGTGACTCGAACTGTAAGATATGACCCGACCCGTAGGATGACTTGGGCCCGTGGGGCCGAATATACCATAGAATGACCTGACTTATGGATTAGGCTGACTCATAGAGTGAGTAACTCATAAGTGGTTCATCTTAGCAATTGATCCTTCCATGAGATGGGCCATAGATGATATTGAATCTAAGCTGCACAGGCTTTTGATGTAGGACCCGAGGTGGCCTTAGGAATGGGTCGTCACGTTGAACCCACGTGATGGGCTGTGACAGTGAACCCTCATCATAAAATGATGTGGCGAGTTTCTAGCTGTCCTGCTAAAGGGATAAAATAGGAAATACGAAATTTGGCCCAAACAATTATTAGTGGCTTTGAAGCGTAAATGAAGGGCACAGCTCATCTTGACACCTTTGGGGTTGACCAAACTTACTCCTGCTTTAGAGCTTGAGTCTATCAAAGATCCATCTACAAACAAGGTCCACTGTGCAGCTGGTGCCAGGTGTGGTCTATTGCTCGGTGTTGATTCCTCTAGTCTGTAAGGGAACTCTTTGTCAACGCTTGTCCTTTGAATGTAGTCATTGGCTTAAACTGGATAATGAAGTCACCCAACTCAATTTCCCACTTGGCTAGTCGACCTGAAGTCTTTGGCTTCTAGAAGACCTACTTCAGTGGGAATTTAATTTGTACGATAATTATATGTGCTTGGAAATAAGGACACAACTTTCAAGCTACTACTATCAAGGCTAGGGCTAGCTTCTCCATTTCTGGGTAGTGTGTTTTAGCGTGGAGCAAGGATTTACTAGTATAGTAGATGAGCCATTGTATGCCTTCTTCTTCACGTAACAACGCCGAGCTGACTGCTCCCTTTGAAGTCGCTAAGTATAGGATTAGTGATTCTCCTTCTCAAGGCTTGGATAATAGTGGTTGTTGCCCCATATACTCTTTCAGCTCTCTGAAGGACTACTCACATTTAGGGATGTAAACGGGGCCATGCATGGTCGGGATGCCAATACCATCCCTAGCCCCACTACCTATTAGGTTTCCCATCCCCTATTAATTTATCCGGGGACGAGGACGGGAAATCCCCTTTAGGGGACTGGGTCCACGTCGAGTTCCCCTATTATCCTTTTCTTTTTTTTTTTGAAAAATCTCTATTATTTTATTATTTTAATTGTTCATATATTTACCATTCAGATTCAGCATTGATAATATAAACTACAATAAAACTGAAAAAAACCATTCAAATTTGTTTCACCTATACTAACCTAAATTGGGTCCTCTTAGCCACTTTTAAAGATAAACTAATAATTTGTTAATATTACAAAACCCAAACAAATAAAAAAAAAATAATAAAAGTCCAAACTCAAATACAAACCTAGAATAAAACACAAACAAAATGCAACTTCGGCTTGCTTCCCCTACACTAAGGTGAAAATGGAGATAATCTTCATTTCAATTCCCTGCAATAGGATTCCTACAAGTCAAAATAAACAATTAGATTAAAGATATCAATAATAGGGGCACAATTGAAGCAACGTGTTCTTCCATTTGTTTACAACGAAAGAAATTGATTTTTTCTAGCCAAACTGCCAGTAAATTGATTTTCTTTTTCTAAACAAATTGATTTTCTTTTTCAAACCAAACTATAGGCCGAATAGATTACTACAAAGTGACACCAGTATATATATGAAACAAAGTGGTACCTAGGAGATGATGAAGCATCAACACTTGGAGTAGAGTTGAATCCATTCTCTAAGTCCTCCATGGCCAAGAAATCTTAATATAATATAAAATCGTACCCTTGAAGAGCAAAGTAATCAAAATCCATAGCATGTCCAGGGAAAAAGATGGAGCTTGAAATTAATGCTATATCTCTTTTTGGGGAACTTATTGTTCCAATTAGAAGCCTCAATTTCTAAACCCGAGCTGAATGCCTTAATGATCAATGTGCCATTGTAACAAGTTTCCTCTACGTACCTAAGTTTCTGAATCTTTTGCAGGCAATCCTTCACATCAGCTACACTGAGAAGTTCCTTTTATCATGTCATCCACTACAAAATCTAGCTATTGATGATTTTGATATGGTAAACAATTAACACTCTCAAATACCAAGAAAACACAAAACAAAATCTGATGCTAATGAGGCTAAGTATTTTATTGAATTAGTAACATGAAAATTTGTAGATATAGTAAAACTAACCAATACCCCAATTGAATATATAATCATAAAAGACACTACCAAACATTTAATGAAAATTTAATTACCTGTACAAGGGCATCCAACCTCTTAGCTGCCTACCATATTGGCCTAAAGATATCTCCTTCAAAACAGAAGGAAGACGTTTGAGGTTTTCCCATTTCATGCATCGAGGAAAACCAGACTCTTCAACTCCATAAAACTGTCGGAATTCCATGTGCATTGAGAAAAGATCTTCCATCATAAGTTGCCAAAGTCTAGCAGTAGCTTCGGTTACATATATCTAACCCATTAAAGAACCAAAGCTAAGGAAACCATATTCATATTCTTGGAAACATCTTAAAACCAAAAAAAAAAAAAATGGAACACTCTATAATCTAGCATACCTTAGCAAAAAAACCCTTCATTCGCATAAAAAGGGTAATCCCAGCATACCCATTGGACTAGAGATAAGTATAACATCAATGAAAGAGGCATTCCACAAATGCAAATTGATTTGCAGGGTTATGGGAAAGAGGGCGGGAATGGCTCTCCCCTCTCATTGTTGCTTCTCAAAGAATCGATCAGCGGAGCCAAAAGAGGAAAAATGGCATCAATTTGCAGGGTTGTGGGAAAGAGGGGGACGGCGGCGAGCAAAGAGATGAAGAGGGGGACGGCTAGACTGAAGATCTACAGGTATAGGCTGGATTGCGATCTGCTATGAGGTTTTCTCGACGATTTGTTGCAGTGATCTACAACAGGAGACGACGATCAGACTAAGAAGTAGGGCAAGGGTAAAGCCAAAGAGTGAAAGAGATGAGATGGGCATAGGGTTATCTTTTCTCGGGCAGCAGTATTAATTTTTTTTTTATAACTTTTTTTTAAAAAGTTGAATTGGGCTGGGCTCAGTATTAATTTGGGTTGGATTTTGTTATTAAATTTGCAAAATTGCAATATATAAATATATATAATCGGGGCTAGGGATGGGGATTTTTTCTGATCCCCGTCCTCGGTCGGGGAATGTTTTTAACCACCATTATCAGATCATCACCTAAAATTTACCCCCCATCCCTAGACCTTTAGAAATGGGTCCCCGCGGGAAAAATTTCCATCCCTACTCACATTCAACCGACTAGGAAAAATCTTTACCCTTTTTTGAGGGCTTTGAAGAAGAGCTGACACTTGTCGGTAGCGCGTGAAATAAATATATTCAACGCTGCCATGCGGCCAGTTAAACTCTGCATCTCCTTGATTTTTTGTGGGGCTTCTTTGTCGAGTAGGGCTTGAATCTTAGCTGGCTTGGCTTCTATTCCTGGGTGGTAGACCATGAACTAAGAAATTTTCCTGAGCTAACTCCAAACGCACACTTGGTCGAATTTAGCTTCATCTGGTACTTCCAAAGAACGCCAAAGGTGTCCCTGAGGTTCTCAATGAGTTGCACGACCTTAAAGCTTTTGACCATAATGTCATCAATGTATACCTCCATGGTGCGGCCAATCTGCTCCTTCAACATTTTGTTTACTAACCTTTGTTAAGTTGCACCTGCATTCTTTAAACCAAAAGGCATAACATTATAGCAGAATAAACCTTGGTCAGTAAGAAAAAAAGTGTGTTCCTGGTCGGGCTCATGCATTCTGATCTAGTTGCAATTTGAGTAAGCATCCATGAAACTCATAAGCTCATGTCTTGCGGTTGTATATACTAATTGATCAATCCTAGGAAGGGGAAAGCTATCCTTAGGGTAGGCCCAGTTCAGATTATTTAGGTCAATGCAAACCTTCCAGGTACCATTTTTTTTTCTCGACCAAGACGACGTTTGCGATCCATTTAGGGTATTGAGACTATCTTATGAATCTAGCTTTAAGAAGCTTATCCACCTTGGCATTGATGACAATGTAGCGATCGGCATTGAATGGGTGACGTTTTTGTTTTACCAGCTTGAACTTCAGATCTATATTGAGGTGGTAAACTATTATGCTTGGATCTATCCCTGGCATGTCCTCGTGTGACCAAGCAAATGCATCCTTGTGCTCGCATAGAAGTTGAATCATGTCCTTTCTCAATTGTCCAATTATTGTCGAGCTGATCTTGCATGTCTCGGCTCATCCCTAAAAAACGAAACTTCGACCAAATCTTCAACTAGCTTTCCATGTTGCTCTTCACTGGGATCTTTAGGGTTTAGCTCATCGAATTTCCTAACTTTTTCAAGGTTCACACAATTTTTCCAACCATAACATATGGGATTTCAGTAATTACCTGCTCAACCTGACTACTCTGGCATACGGCTATCGTCTAAACGCACTCGGCTGTTGCATGGTCGGGAGCTTGTTTGGTCGCAATCACATGTAAGTGGCGAGACTCATGTTGCTGCCCTTTCAAGATGTGGAAACTTGACTAGTAGATTGTAGGTAGAAGTAACAACACGAATGGCATTGAGAGTTGGTCGACCTTTGATAACATTATAGATTGATGGGCAATTAAACACCAAGAACTTCACAGACTGGACATTTTGACAAGGGGCATCTCTAAGTTCGACGGAAAGGTTGAGCTCACCTTCAATATGGACGCTTTCCCCTAAAAATTCGTATAGCGGTATACGGACCGGTGTCACTGTGTGGCCAACCAAGTTCATTCAATTGAGAGTTGAAGTGAAGAATACATTTACCAAGCTCCTATTGTTGATCAGCACCCTATGCACCATCTGGCTAGCAATCTTGAGGCTTACCACAATCGCATCCTTATAAGGGTGGATTAGGCCTCAAGCTTCATCTTCAGTAAAGGTGATGGGCTCCTTTGATAACCGTGAGACCATGGCTTGGTGGTTCATGACATTAACTTGGTGTGAAACAACCGCTTATCGAGCATACCATGGCTTAGTAGTCCTGGCCTCAAACTCATGCTCCCTCATGGGTTCACTTAGTGAATTGAAGCTTGATTTGTTTGAGGTTAATTCTACCGAGAATTCTTGTTCTGACCTCGCTCAAATTCCCTGAGTTGCCTTCATCGAATGAGTTGTTCTATCTCGTCCTTCAAGGCTCGATAATCATTGGTTTCATGCCTGTTTTCTCGATGATAATAGAAATATTTAGACATGTCCCTCCTAGCTAGAGGGCTTTTGACCCTTGGTGGGGCGGTCAATATTCCCCAATGCTCAACCTACATCAAAATTTTGTATAAGGATTGATTCAAAGGAATAAAGTTTTGATACCTAGATACATATTCCTAGTTATCATATTGCTTGAGATTCTTTCCATTGCGTCTTGATAAACTGGAACTCTGGGCGTCTAGATTCCTCTTTGATACTTCCGTCAAAACTTCCTTGCTGATATGGTTCACTTTCAGATTTCTTGCCTTCTTAGCGTCAATGTGCTGACGAATCCCCTCAATCAGAGCTGAGTACAACTTGGGCTTGGCCACCGACAATAATTACTACAATGTTGGGTTGTGAAGTCCAACTAGAAATGCTCCTCGGGCCATGGCATATGATCGGTCTTTAACCAGCATCTCCTCCTTCACAAAGCGCATAAGGTAAGCCTTGGTGTTTTCATTCTCCCCTTGACAAATGGGGCCAAGATAATGAGTAGGTATCTTGTGCACTTTATGCACCAAGAACTGAGAGATGAACGCTCTTGCTAAATCTTTAAATGTAGAGATGGTGCCAGGATGAAGAGTTCAGTACCATTGCCTTGTGATTCCAATGAGAGTGAGATGGAAAGCTTGGCATCAGGTTGCATCAAAATATTTGTGCAACTCCATAAGGCTCTGATATGTTTTCAAGTGCTCTGCCGAATCGTTGGTTCCTTTATAAGATTTCATATCGAGCAGACGAAACTTGCTTGGCAATCTAGTATTGAGAAGTTCATGAGAACAAGGTTGCTCGGTCCCTCCTTGCTCGTTAGGCTGGCCACTTGGATTTTTGTGCTTAAGGTCGTAGATTTGATCCTGAAGTGCTCTCATCATCACTATGCACAAGTTCCAATATCCCTTTAGTAGGCCCAAATTGGTTATTTTTTCATCCAAAAAAGATTCACATTGAGGTAAAGATTCTACCTCCAAGAAAATTATAGGACCCTTATTTACCAACCTTTGAATCCTATTTAAGCCAATATGACACAAGTGCAAATGCCAAAGATTTTCTTATTAGATTGAGAAGTTTTTAGTCTCTTAGAATTATTATTACCTTCATTGTTAAGCAGTAAGTACATCTTTGGTTTAATAAAATAAGGATTACGATTCATCCATCCACAGATATAAGATTTTTTTTTGCGAATAACTACTTTATCATTAAATGAAATCGAATAAGAATCTTTAAATAGATAAGCAACCAAAATAAGGTTCCTTTTAAAATTAGGAACATGAAAACAATCAATCTAAATTCGTCAAAGTAATGATGTACATCTCCCACTGCTTCAGCCAACACTAAGGTTCCATCGCTCGTCCTCAACGTGAAGCTCTTGTCAAGTAGACTTCTCATTTCCTTGAATCCCTACAAAGAAACACAAACATGGTTAGTGTTTCCAGAATTAATGACACAGGTATCTTTGGATTTTTCCACCAAACAAGCTTCAATGTACAAAAGATCATACTCACCTCCTTGTCTCTTTTTAGCTAGGTTAGCCTTGCAATCCTTCTTGAAATGTCCCACCTTCTCACAAGCAAAACACTTAGCTTTCTTCAGGTTCTTCTTTTTCTTCTTCTTTATCTTCCCATTAGTGGAAGGAACAAAAGAAGCCTTACTTGTCTCACGCTTGATCTTCTTCCCTTTCCCATTACTGGGTTTTGAGGAAGTTCCCACCTTAGTTCATTTTGCCTCAATACCCTTTCCTTTGATCATAGATTCAAAAGCTTGGAGTTGCTTCATCAACTCCGTCAAAGTCATGTTCTTTCCACTTAGGTTGAAAATTGTCCTAAATGGAATAAACTCTTTTGACGGAGACTCGAAGATCATCCCCATCTGAGTATCAGCATTGATCTTGGACCCATGGCTTTGTGCTTCAGCCAAATATTCGATCACGGTGAGCATATGATTCTTAATGTGTGTTCCAGGCTTATGTTTGTAATTCATGAGATTGTGGAAAGTCTCTTGTCGGACCTATAAAGATTGGCCTCCAAACATGTCCTCAATGTTATCCATGATTTCCCTTGCAATCTTGTATCCTTCATGTTGTTTTTGAAGGACACTATTAATGCAAACCATCATGTAACAATGAGCAATCTAATTTGAATCCAACCAATTAGCATAAGCCATTAACTCCACACTATGAGCATTCTCTTCAGGTACACGTGGACATTTTTGTTCTAGTACATACTTATGTTTCTCAAAGGATTGAACAATCATTAGGCTCATTTTCCAATCAACAAAATTAACAAGTAGATTGTATCTTTGTTGAGCTGGTAGTTACGCTTGTTAGGTTGGAATCCGAAGTTTTGTCCGTGACGACGTCTGGCTCAGTGCCATCGTCGGTCCTCATGTCGAATTAAAGTGAGTCTTGATTAACCTTACCAGACTTAGTAAAAATTGAGGCGCAAGACCTCCCGAGATAATTCATGAATAACACAGTGATCTGTGTCAAATTACGATGCTCGTAAGAGCTGAAAATACATGGTTGATATCGTGAAGATTCAACCGGGTCTGATCAGGTGATAGGCAAGCTTGGCCAAGGTCGAGTGGGCATGCCAGGCTACAAGGTACATGGCCAAGCTTTTTCGCTCATTGTCGAGCTACGAGGCGCACGTCAGAGGTGCCTGGGGCCTCACCAACCAAGCTGAGCAAGACCGTGTACATGCGGGACCAAGGCACACGACATGCTGTGTGGGCTTGGGTGATTCGAGCTATGCGCGTTGCTGGGATGCTAGGTGAGGCGCACAAGTGAGCAAAAGCGTGCTAGGCGTCGGCACCAGGCTGAGGTACCGAGCTGATGGGGTGCTGCCTGCCGAGTTGTCTGGCTCAGCCACGCCCATGTTGCCGAGCTGGGAGCCTTTCGAGGCGGGCGTCGCGATTTCGCCCATCTCGTCCTTTTTCCCGTCTTCCAAACTTGGTACTTCTTCAAGTCCATCCAATACGCTTGCGATGAGTTATTCTTTACATCTGGCTCCTTCTCGAATCATATAGCTCCTCAAAGAGCCTCTCAACACTAGGTCAATTTGAGATACGATATCTCAAATTCTAAGCTATTCTAAAACTCCCTGTTTTAATTGATCATCGACTGATCTATGATACATAAGCAGACAACATCACACAAATTCTTGTAATTGCTATTACAAGGGCCCTTGTTTTGTGGAATATTGGCTTATCTCGAAAACGCACATGTGTCACAGCTTGGTTGAACCCTGCTTTTTCTCTTTGAAAATAGTTCATTCTTCCTTCTGTTTCCTCCCTCAGCTATCACTATAAATACTCTCATTTCACACATTTCAAAGGTATGCTCTCATTTACTCTGATACGTGAAAACAAATTCTGTTGTTCTCTCTCTAAAAAGGTTACAAAAATCCTAGCTTACGTAAGCATCAAAATGTAATTGGGGGAACAGCTCCCTCGACCTTCGACTGTTTTTTGTTTTATAGAGATCTCTATAGCTTTGATGCTGTCATCACCGTGAAGACGCCTTCAGTTTTGTTAAATTAGCCCTGACTTGACTCCAAGTCATCTCACTTACTTGGAGAGAATTGCTCACGTGTCATTCTTTGACCATTGACCATATTTCTGTGTTAACATAATTATGCCAAAATTAAATAAATAAATATTACTGTATTATTCTTTTTACAAAATAGGTTGTGAAAAGTAGTAGTGTCCCAACCCGCATACAAAACAAGTCGTTTTCGGGTTCATGATATGAAAAAATAAGTCATGTCTAGATTAGTCAAAATTATACCACAAACCAACACGATTCGCTTTCAAATACCAATGCTCTCAATAATTTTTCCCCATCCCATCCCCCACTCCACAATCAATTATATTTCATGAAGGCAATTTGGGGAATCCATAGTGGCGAGACATTCCCAAATAATGACATAAAGCAATTCTTAAGACAACACCAAAGTAAAGAACCTAAATTGGAAAGCCACAACCAAAGATGAAAATATCGATATCGCAGGATATATTGGGGTTTGGATTTTACGGAACTTTCAGTGGATATTTTTATTTCGGTGGATATTTCTGGAAAAAATTAAAAAAGTGACGAATATTTACATTTTTTTGGGGAAATTTTTTGTGAAACTTTAGATTTAACTTGGATAAATACTAATACATAAATTAAACACTTTTGACAATAAATTAATTAAGTTATTACTAACTAAAATAAGTAAAGTGCTTAATATATAGCGCGACAAAACTATATATAATATTAAAAATAAATTTTTAATAAAGAAATATCACAATATATTATATAGTACAAAAAAGAAATAATACAAGCACACAATAT
>WUAT03132943.1:0-12439 GCA_010015005.3 Ulmus americana | reverse complement strand
GAAGCTTAAAGTGAGAAATTTTTTGCTTTTACTCTAAAATTATAATGTATATTAAACCTAATCCAACATAGCATTTTCGTCTTTGATGGTTTGTCATGTTGCCAAAGAGAAGAGAACAATTCCGAATTTCGAAACAAAAAACAACAATTCATTTTTAACACATTTGAACTCAAAGTCTCAAAAATTAACGAACATAGTAAAAAATATACACAAATGAACATAAACAAAACGACGCAAAAATTAACCTAATCGTTTTCTAAATTTTCATCTTCACCTAAATCTTTAGATTCCTCATTATCATTTCCTTCCGCATTCAGATTCGGATTAAACTTTTGATTAAAATTGGGAAATTCTAAGAAGGGAGTGGTAAACTGAAAATTAGGCATTGTAGTCTGCAATTCGACAATATAGTTGGCCATAAATTGTTGCTGCATTGCCACAAACTGCCGGTACTGCTATGACTCAACTTGAACAGTAGCGCACTGTGCTTGAACATCAGTGAACTCCTCATAAGTGGGACCAAAAGATGAAGATCCAAGTGCACAAGTAGAGGTAGCAGAACTGTCGATGCCCTTCAATCTGCGGCCGACTCCTTTTTCGTGACCGCATCGTTCACTGAGCACTCTTCTTGTAGTAGCATGCTTGTCCACCTTAGCACCCGATGATGTAGCCTCCTAAGTTTGAGTTTGCAACTCCTCTTCCAGTCTAGCTTGAAATTTTACAATCAATATTAAATTACCGAAATTTTAATAAGTAAACACATTTTAAAATATAACAATCATTAAAAAATTATGACTTACATAGTCTTGTGCAGCTGCCTCATTCACCCACTGACCTTTCTTGTCAGTGTGAAACGTCCTCCATGACTCAATCACCCAGGCCATTCTTCAGTTTCGGGGTTTCTCTACACAATAATTAACAAAGTATGTTAATAACATTTATGTATAACATTAATTTATAATTTACAATTTATAAATTTGAATAAAATTTTTACCAAGTCGTAACGCACTGCTGAAAATGTCTTCAATCCTTGCAAACTAGGGTACCTTGATTTGCCCCGGTTAGTTTCGTTTTTTTTTGATCAGTCCTGAAAAAAGAAACCAATTTAAATAAAATTAAAAAAAAAAATTGTATGAAGAATAATAATTAAGTTGAATACTTACTAAAATTTTTTGAGAGGTGAAAAAGTCGACACACTTTTTCCAATATACGGCGCTCACGTTTTTGTATGGAGCATTTGCCCCCACGTTCTTGAAGTGCTGGTGAACCTTGTACTTGTAGTCTCGTATCGATCTTTTGCCATCCAATCAATACCCAGTCACACCAGTCGATACTGATCATCGGTATGACTATGCCGCAAATCAAAATAATGCTACAATAATATAAATTACATTAGGTTACCATAATAAAAATTAAAATTAATTACAAATGCATCATATTCAACTTAAGTACCTCAACAGAGTTTAACAATTGCTCCTTGAAATGAGCTTCAACATCTTCCTAATCCTTGTAGTAGGGGGCCACATTGTGTTTGATGTGGGACAAGACATATCTGGACACCAGTTCGTGGTTTTTCCCAACCGGAGATAGTGTCCCCTTAGCCCAGTCAAACTTAATCTTCAATGGTCTACACCCGTTTGCTTTGAATAGTTGTTGTAACCTCACTCCTCTTGATACTTCTCTTCTTCTCGGTTGTGCTACATTTATAAAAAGAAAATTTAATATTTCAGTTAGTAAAAAAAAATTAATCTTTTAAAATAAAACAATAAATAGTAATTGTAAAACTCACATGACTGGCATTGAGCCGGTATTTGTGAACTGCCCTGATGTGGCGGATCACCTCCGGCATTGTCTTTGTGTGACATAACATCGGCCATATCTACTCCAGGTACAAAAAATTAACATAATTGATATTATTTCATCATAATTCTATTTTTTCCTCACAACACACAAAATTAACATAAATAGTCAGAAATTCAACATTTTTTTTTTCCAGATTTTTGCCTAACATACAATAAAGTAAAATAAATAGTCATTACTTCTACATAATTCTAATTTTTCCCATCAAAATCCACTAAATTAACATAAATAGCCTAAAATTAACATATGTAGCCTAAAGTCCACTAAATTAACATAAATAGCCTAAAATCCACTAAATTAACATAAGTAGCGTAAAATAACTCCAATTATTCTCTATAATACACAAAATCAATGTAACAACATGATTTGCACACATTAAAAGCAATAATAATTCAAAAACATTGCAAAATAGGAAATAAATTTCACAAAACAATCTAAAATTCTAAATATATATATATATAGCGTTGCAAAATAAACAATAAACTTCACAAAACTATCAAAAATTCTAAAGAAATTTATCTAAAAATGAAAATACAACATAAATTTCACAAAATTATTTCAAATTACAAAGAAATATAACTAATATTGTCAAATATATAAAATGAGAGAAAAGGATTAAGAATTACCTATTTTAGAGGGTTAGGCAGCTGCTTAGGAGGCGAATAGAGGCGGAGAGAGGCGGAGAGAAGACAAGAGAATAGGAAAAATGAGGAGGAAAGGAGGTCTCGGGTGGTTTTATACTATTGACTCTATAGCGACGACATATAATTCACAAAGTCGTCTCTATATTTAACCTATTATGACGACATGTCGTCGCAATAGGACAATACGGTTGGGGGATTTTCACCGAATTAATTTCACCTCGAAGACCGAAAGTCATGGGATAAATATCACGCCTATAGCAATGACATGACGTCACAATAGGGGTGTATGGGCTTCGAACATTACATCCTTAATTTCACCTCGAAGACCAAAAGTCACGGGATAAATATCACGACTATAGCGACGACATGTCGTTGCAATAGGATTGTACGGACTTCGAATATTACAGCCTTAATTTCACGTTGAATATTACAACCTTAAAAGGACAGGTGGATCGCCAGGCTCTATTGCGACAATATATGTCGTCCCAATAGAGCATGACTGTGAATTTTAGCACGTTAAGCTTCCCGAGTTCCATTATTCGACGACCATTTAGCAACAACATATGGTGTCGTCGCTACAAATTTCACTTATGGCGATGACATATGGTGTTGTCGCGACATATTAAACCTATAGGGATGACATTTTTTGTCGTCGTAATATATTACACTAATAGCGACGACATTCTTATTGTTGCTAAATTGTCGCCTCTATAGACTCTTTTTCTTGTTGTGTTATCCAGGTATTCTTTATTATTTTTTTTTTCAAAACATTGAACTTAATACATGTATTGTGTATTGTGATTATACGAATATTACCAAATTACGAATTATTATTATTCAATGTATTTGTTTAACCAAAAAAAGTTTATGAATGCAATTAGCCTTATTAAATAGAAGTCATGGATCTATTTATTTTTGCAACAAACTAAAGTTACATCTGGTTTATAATTAATAATTAATATACTTCGTGAACATTAAGTCATGCAAATATATTTATAAAAACAACATATAGTATCATACAAACGGTAAAACTAAACACAATGGCTTTTCATCTCAAAGTTGTAAGAAATCAACAATGACAGATGAAATGCGTACAACATTGTGTGAGTATAACATATAAAATCTAACTTGTAGCCAAAAGCAATTGCAATAGTGAGTATCTGAAATGTTTAAGACAATAGTTCTGTACTGGAGCTTGCCTCATGCAAAGATGCACTTAAAGCAACAATCACATTACATAATTTTCTCTTGTAATAGGGGAACACTACACCAGAGCTTCTTAATGCGCTAAGAAAAGTTAGAGATGAGGTCCAAAGAGACATCAATTTCAAGAGCAAACAAAAACATTGGAGTCATATTTTACAAAGGCCTCCTAATTGAGTCATATATAGTATAACCTCGATAAATTAATAACTTCGATTAAATAATATTTTTAGAGATATTTTTGTGTAAATATTCATTCTTTTTGACATTCTAGGTCTCGAATAGTCAATAGTACTAAAAGGAAGCATTTCGGGATATTTCAGAGAAAGAATACGAAAGATTTTAAGTGAAACGATGAAGAATAATGCAAAAACCAGGCTCAGTGCCGCTACAGTAATGGTTAGCGCCAATTAAGGGGAAATTGAGAAACTTTCAGAGGCCAGAGCACTGCGGCAAGATTCCTTCAATGCCACAATGCCCACAAGAAGCCTAAAAAGCTATGGATCCCAAGCTCAAAACGCTGTAGTAAAAAGCAAGTTACATGGCACCCATCCATAAATCACAATTCCAGGAGACAGAACCTATACCATCGCGGTAGTAATAAGCCAGCACCGCCACAGCCACATGATAATATTTGATTAAATTTGTTTCTCTATTCTGTTTGATATAATAATTGAATGAGATTTGAGGGGTTTTCTTCCAACTTTTCCCCTGAATGTCTGAAAGCTATAAATAGACCCAATTATGGTTTATTTAACAGGAAATTTTGGAGTGCATACAGATTGAAGATAAGAATATTGATTTGGAGAAGAAGATTCATAGCAATCATTGTTATTCTCTTTCGACTTTCTAGTTTTCTCTTTCATTACTTTATGACTTGTAATTAAGATGTTGATTCTAAATACAATTATGAACTAAGTTTGTATTCTAGGGATAGGATGTAGCCTAACCATGATTATGATTTTGTATAATTTAATTTAATTTACTGCTAGACAATAATTTATTTTTGTATTTACTATGTGCCTATTGCTTTCAATTCTTTGGATCCGAGTTTTGAATGATTGTATGATCTAGGTTGAGATCGAGAGATGATATTTAGATTAGATCAATATAGTAGAATACTTTATGTTGAATATGAATGGTAGAAATACATTAGCATGACCTAAGAGATTATTTATTAAATTTCTAATAATTTCATTGAACTTAAGAAACTCTTTTGACTTAAATTCACATAGAGATATGATGAGATAGTAATTAAGAGTGAATCTAAAATTGTTCAAGAGAAAATATTAGTTAAATTAGGGAATTAAATCTCCAAATAAAATTTAGCAAGATTAATTTAATTTATCAAATGCATATGAATGGTTGGTGTGAAATTCTTAGCCCTAGATTTTCTTATCATTTGAATTCCAATTTTACTCTCTCTTTCAGTTGTTAATTTTATTATTCTTTCCAACTATTAATTTTGGATTTAATCAAATTGTATTAGGGATAATCAATTTTGGTAGTTTGTAATAGGTAGTCTTCACGAGTTCGACACTCGTACTTATTTTCTCTATATTACTTGATGATTTAGTCCACTTGCTAAAATAAGCATCATGCACCACAACCTAGGAATCCTTTAGAGTATCAAATCCAAGCACTAATAGAGTTGCATAAGAAGATCACGGAGGAGATCCAAGAGTTAACATGAAGCATAATTAAGATAACTAGTTCTCTTTCTGAGATAGTTCAAGAGAGGGGTAGATTTCCTTCACATCCTCAACCAAATCCAAATTCGCATGCCCTTAACCCAAATTATCAAAACACTAGAGGTGTAAATGCCGTAACAACCTGAAGTTGGAAGGTAGTACATGGACCTAGTACAACAACCAACCAACCTACTAAGATTTGTGAGGATGAGATTGAAAAGGAGATGAGGTAGAGCATTGTGTACCCGCGCCCGCGCCCTTCCCTCAATCTCTTAAATCTCCCAAGACCTATTTAGTCCATAGTGAAATCCTAGAGCACTTGAAATAAGTTAAGGCAAACATTTATTTTCTTCATGTTCTCAAGAAAAAATCCCAACATATACTAAGGTGATTAAGAATCTATGTACCATTAAGAGAAAACACAATGTCAACAAAACCGCCATCCTACACTACAACAAAATGGGCCTAATATCACATGCCAATATGACATTATTAGAAAAATGCCATTGTAGCCCATTAAATAGGCGGGATTTGATGAAACTTTTGGTGCCTATTTTGATTTTTACGGAAATTCTCGGCGCCTATCTGCTTTGAGAAAACTCACCCTCACCCTCTCACTCTTACACTCACACCCACCCTCTCTCTCTCTTTATTTTTCTTTGGGATGACGACGACAGGCCTCTCAGATGTGCCTCTCTCTCTGATGATGTCGGTACAGCAATGGATCTCTCCGGTGATGACTCTAGCAGTGGCGGCAGCGACCACTCTCTGGTGAGCTTTCAGCTTCTTCTTTCATCTTTTTCATTCTTTTCTCTTCTATATTCTCAGACCATATAAACTCCCAAAATCTCTTCAACTCATAGAAGCCCCATAGTTCCAAAATTTATTCCCTAATTTTCAGAGATTTCTAACCCCAAAATCCTTTCTCCAACTAGTGCGCTTTTCTGGCCATCTTCTTTTGGCTTAGCTATAACTCCTCTTGTTGGGAGATCATTTTTCTGGATAATCTAGGACAAAAAGATGAGCTTGTTGATAGTATTGAGGAAAGGAAAGGTTTTTGCCAATGCCTACAGCAAACCCAAATGGGTCTGTCTCTTAATATTGGTACTAGTCCTTTGCTCTCCTTTTTATTATGCCAATTTTATTTTTGATGTTATTAAGTAATATTGTATTCCTCAAAGTAATAACTACTTATTTGTATTCTAACGCCCGATTTGGTCGAATTGACCTTGCTTAAGAAAGCCAAAGATAGAGGTGCTTGTAAGTTCCATTTCAACCTCTTAATCATCAATTTATATCTATTTTTTTATTTATAATTTTGATTTCTTTTGTAGTTTGTTTGGATGGAAGTTTACCTGGATAATATTTTGAAAAGGGTTTCGAATCTGGCTTGAAAAATTGGCTGCTTCACATTGAGGTTTCATCTCATATCCAAACTTAATTTTTGCTTTAGATTGTAGTATCGTTCCTATAATTTGTTTACTTATGGAAATATAAAATTGGGCTCGGATTGAGTTGTAGGGTAGTGGAGGTTGGTGTAACTCTGTAGCTTCCTGTTCGTTTCGCAAGAAGACTCCATTAGGTTCTTCCAAGTACATGGAACGTGCTGTTCATTTTTTGGCGATTTTAAGCCGTGATCCATCACAAAACCCTGGTAGTTAAATAGTGATCTTTAGTTGTTTGTTAAAAGTAAGTTTTGTCTCTTGGGTTTTTAACTTTCTTGTTATATGATCACTCTCTGCTCTATGTTTAAAGTAAAATTATAGTTTTGCCTCGATTTATGCTTTAAACTTGTTTAAATTTTTTATGTTGATGTTTTATATGTATAGATGTTTTATATGTATAGAAATATAAAAAAAGATCTTAATTCGAAACATGCTGGTGTATTTGTGGATTTCTTTAAATGGAATAAAGTGAAGGTATCATATTGTGATGATGCATCTTTTGCTTCGCCCAAACCCAAATGTTGTAATGTTTCTGCGAGAGGTTTCTATGAATCAATTCTTGTAACAGATTTTGTAGCTAAATACTCAATTTAAGAGAGGTTTCAAAAAAATTGTTGTATTGTATTTGGGATAATGATTTTTGAAGGATGCCACAAGAATATGTCAGGATTTTTGAAAGTTTGTATTTGTGGATTTTTGAATATGTCAGAATATGAAGGTACCTTAGTCGTGGTAATGATCTTGTCAACTTTGTTGTCCACTTTGCTAGGAAAGAAGTAGAGCTCCAGTTCTGTCCTGTAACATCAGCTACTAAGATACTAAGAGAGGTCTGAAACTTTTTCAGATTCCTTGGTAACTTTACCAAAGCAAGAAGACTAGGAAGGAATACGAGGAGCATGGAAAGTAGTTGGTATTTGCTTTCTTTATAATATTAGAGAGACTACTTTATGTTCTTGTGATGTGGACAACTTTTTTAATTTTATATATCTATTTGCTTAATCGTGGAGTATGTCTGATTTTAAGAATTTAGATTAAAATGGACCATGCTATAGTTTAAGAATTAGAGAAATTTGGTTATCTCATTTTTTATTTTTATAATAAAAATAATTAAAAAAAGTCTCTTTTTTTTAATTTTTATTGATGAAGATTTTGTTTTTGGGAGAAAATATTAATATTATTATTTTTCTATTTTTTACTAATTCTTCACACATAAGTTTTTTATTAAAAAAAAAAAAGAAAAAAAAAAGGTCCCATATTACTGATGCAAAGTGTGTGTTTCTATTTTTGATTGATTTTGCCTTGTACATGATGAAGGTCCCATATTATTGTTGCAAAGTTTGTGAATCTTACATTTTTGTTGTGTAGCTTTGTAACAATAGGCCTAGCTATCGTAAGCTTTAATCTTTGAGGACCTACCTTACGAGTGTGCCAATACTGGCTTTGACAGCTACAACTATTCCTAAGTGAGTCTTGTGATGTAGCATGCTATCAGTTCTTTCCAACAGTATCACTAAACTTTCTAGTTCTGAAGTTTTATTTGGAAAATATAAAGCAATACTTTTTCTTTTTAAAATAGTAATCATAATTCCTATTTGTCTGCAGAGTTCAAAGATGTTATAGAGTCCTTGTGCTTGCAGAATTTGTTAGTCCTAAGATCTTCTTTTAATTGTCCTACATATACTATGAAGGTCTGTAATACTTCCTTGACTTGATGTACGTCTATATATATATAGATATATATAAAGATCTATATTATAGACATGTATGAAAATCTGATTATTGCTCTTTATCATACAGTTTGGTACAAATATATTTTAAATGATTTCTATGCTGATTTGTTTGATCAACTCAAATCTGTGGGGAATTTATGTTCGATTGTTTATTTCCTTGAACGTACAACATGTGATGATTTATCTAGTCATTTATCACAAAATGGGATTTCTTGTGATGGTAAGTAGTCTGTTTTTCCTCTCAACAATTTTTTTGAAGTACATATCTTCACATATTCTAATGTTTCTGCTTCCTTTTTCAGCTTATCATGCAAGGTTGAACGATAAATTGCAGAGCTCTGTTTTATAAAATTGGAATGACGAAGTTGAGGATTTTTTAAGTACATATGGAATGATGAACTACTAAATGAGGATTTGTTCTTTTTAAATTTGGGATAATGAAGTTGCTAACACACTGATTGATTTAGCTGTGTTTGGTGGAGAGATTTTATGCCAGGTAATTTTTATTTTTGTTCATTTTAGATTATACCATTTTTATTATGATTCATCAATTATAGTCGTTTGTGGTATCCTTCTAGTTCTATAGTCTAGAATTATCTTTCTTTACAATTGGCATTTTATATATATGCCTTTTCTTTCAATCTTCACGAATAAAATTTTATGAGATATTTTATACAAAGGCCTTTTTCTTTGATTTAGTGTAGTTTAAATAAATTGCAAACTGATTGTTCAATAAATTTTTTAATAATTGGGGGAGATTTTATGATTAGGTAAGACTATTTAATTAATAATTAAAAAGTTATCAGTAAAAAAATAACTAAAAAAATTAAAATACTATACTATTATTTATTTAATAACTCAAAATTATTAGCGTATTCCCTAAATCCCTTATTTAATTTACCTCATTAAATAACTTTAATTGTTAATTCTTAACTCCTTTTCGACTATAGTCAATTTTTCAAATAATACAAAACACCCTAACAAAAGTACTTTAAGAATGGTTTCTAGAAAAGTTCCTCAAACCAAGGTACTAGCAATTGACGTGTCTTGTGTAGGATTTGATTTAGTTATATTGTATTTAAAGTAAAGAAGTGGCCAACCTCATATGGGAATAGTATTTTTGTCCTAGATCATCTTGTGAATGAGAAAACACATATTAAAATATTTTTTTCCCTTATCTATATCAAAGGCACTAGGCAGCATTACAATTGAAGAGCTGCCAAATTAAAAGTGGTAGCCAGAAAGACTTTTGTCATTTTTTGGTTTTCTCCACTATAGAAAGCACCTAGACGTGAAGCATAATTTTTGGGTTTTCTCCTCTCTAAGACTCTAACGATGTGACTGTAGGTTGGACTTCTAGGTGAAGAACTTGATCTGCCAAGTGGAAATTCTAAACAATGGAATTCACATGCTACTTTTTTGAAGAACCAACCTTTAACGTGGTATAAGGTAAATTCAATTTTGTAATTTAATTCATTGATTAAGCTACTAATTTCAATTTAATCATGTCACGCACCAAAATTCTTTTTGTTATCAACTAATGTATTGTTTGTTTGAACATAAATTTCCTAAGTGGAATAGAACTTGAATGATTGGGCTAATTGGCTCGCAACTAGGGTGTTTTATTCCAGTGATATATTTTGACAACATCATGTTTTGTTGGATGCCGATGCAAAGGCAATACTTGTTTCTCCAGACAAACTTTGATGCCCCTGCTGGAAGTAATCCCATTACGCTAGACTTCATAGGAATGAGGGAAGGTGAGGCATGGGTGAATGGACAAAGTATTAGGCGCTACTGGCCAACCTATATTGCTCCAAACAGTTACTGATACTTGTAACTATACAGGACCTTAAAAAGTAGAAAAATGCCGCAAGAAATGTGGAAAGCCATCTCAGGAACTGTAAGTGCTAGATCTCAAGAACTGTAAGTGCTAGAAAACCTCCATAACAAATGTTAACTCATTTCAAAAGTATGATCCCAATATCAATGTTCTCTCAGATACCATGTTCCTCGATCCTGGCTGAAACCAACTAGTAACACTCTTGCATTGTTAGAGGAAATCGGAGGTGATAAGCACATGTCTCAGAGACTCATCCCGCACCTGCAGATACATGGAGTTCCAATTCCAAATCAAAAAGCAGATCAAGTCCTATGGTATCACTCGAGTGCCCATTTCCCAATCAGGTCATATCCTTAATCAAGTTTGCAAGTTTCGGAACACTAAGTGGGTCTTGTGGGAGCTTTAGCCATGGCAAATACAACAGCACTAGAGTGCCCATTGTGTCACTGAAGGTTATAGTGGCTTTTGTTTTTTTCATTAGATTTCTACTCTATTTATTTGTTTGATTATTTGTCAATCTACTTATTTAGGGACTGTTCCTGCACTTAATTATGCATTGTATTTGAACAAGTCTTATAAACTTTATTGGATAATATGATTTTATTTTGAATTTTTGTTTATATAATTATATTGTTTGGATAATTATAGTTATATTGTTGAGATACTTATGTTTACTAATATAGTAATAAAAAACGCTAAGAATAATGTTAAACATGACAGTTTAAAAACATTATCATTGTTACTTATATCTTATTATTAGTTGGACATTCATAGCGTATAAAAATTGTAATCTCACAAATAAGATAAGTGTTAAAAAATGCTAAGAATAGCATACAATTAGATTTTAAAAATGCTAATAATAGTGTACAACTAGATTTTAAAAATGCTATGGTATATATTGTTATGGCATAAAAGCATAAGTTTTTAAAAACGTTATGATATGATCTAGACTTTTAATAAGCTGGGCTATCTTAGTGTTAGATTTAACGCTACGAAATATTTTTGATAGCATTTTTAAAAGCTAATGAAAATGCTAAATTCTAGTAGTAATTAATTACTACATGCTATGACTATCATAATCATCAAAATATATTTACATAAACCACACACAAAATTCATAGAAGTAATCAACATATTCAAATCATAAAATCTTCATTAACCTGGATAGGTTTATGTTTGAGCACATGGAAGGGATCCAGCACGAACTTATTCAGCATTGAAACATGAAATACATTGTGAACTGAAGATAGTTCAGGGAGTAAGACAAGCTTGTAAGTGACCATGCCTATTCATTCCAAAATATTGAAAGGTCTGATAAATCTCGGGCCTGACTTTCCTTTCTTCCCAAAATACATAACACTTTTTATTGGCACGACCTTCAGAAAAATCGAATCTCCTACTTGGAATTCGAGGGGTCTTCTTTCCTTATCCACATAACTCTTCTATCTACTCTAAGTGGTTTCCATCCTTTGCCTGATATTTTTTATTGCCACATTGGTTTCTTCATTAAAATATGAAGTAGATACTCTTGTTTCTTCAGTTTCATACTAGTGGAGAGGCAATCTGCACTTTCATTTATTCAAAGCTTTGTATGGAGACATTCCAATTGAAGCCTAAAAACTATTGTTGTACTAGAATTCTACTAATGGTAGATATTGATTCCACGTTCCCTTGAAATCCATCACGCATGCTTGTAGCATATCTTCTAAAGTTTGAATAGTCCTTTCAGATTGGCCATTGGTTTGAGGGTGAAAACCAGTGCTAAATTTAAATTTTGTTCCTAATTCTAGTTGTTCATTCCTCCAAAAGGTGCATGTGAAATGACTATCTTTATCAGAAATGATCAAAGTGGGGACTCCTTGTAGTCGAAAAATCTCTCGTACTTACAAATTGGCTAATTGCTCAAGAGAATACATAACTCTGATGGGCAAAAAATGCACAGATTTCGTCAATCGATCAATTACAACCCAAATAGCGTCATGTCCCTTTGCGGTTTTTGGCAAACCTACCACAGAATCCATTG